>PNEQ01060513.1:37937-86461 GCA_003012365.1 Medauroidea extradentata | reverse complement strand
CTTTTTCGTCCGTTTTTTTCGTGTTTCGTCGTTGTTTCACACTCATTTCGTCTCTCGACTTTTGTGTTGTCTTCGTTGTGTTTGTCTGTCTATTACCTGTTTTCATAAGTCTCTTTTCTGTATTCTGTTCGTTTTTGTTGTGTCGTCTTTCATCACACGACTATATTCCAGCTTGGAATTAATTTTTTGAATTTTTTTTAATTTTTTTGTTTTTTGTTTTTTATTTGTTCCACTTTGTGGTTACGACTATGTCCCTCTCTAGGACTGTATGTATGTTATTTGTTTGTTGACAACAGCTAACGCTAGACTTTTCTTTGTTGGTTTGTTTTTTCGTTTTATTGTGGATGTTTTCTGCAAGACGGCAACATTCGCAAGCAATGGCGTATGTCCATGATATCGGTTCTATACATTTCTATTAATATGTTATACATAGAATGAATACATACATACAGAGAGAGAGAAAGAGAGGCAATCATTTAAGGAATTACATGTAACAAAATGCTTATTTTGAATGAAATTGGACAAATTAATGCAAAAATAAAAAGAAGTAATCCTACGCAACAGTTTTTTCCTACTTTCTGAGAAGTATTTTTCCCAAATGTCGTATTCTGAATCACAATCTCACGACAAAATTTCCTACATTTGATTGATTCCTGCGCAAGAATCCTCTCTGAATGAACGCATCGCTCTAGCAATCTTTTTGCTCCTAAAATTGGTAGAAACTGTTGCTCGAATTTCCTCTTTTTTTCTGTAGATGCTGACTTCCAAAAACCTGTAGGTTTTTAATGACATTTTTAGCGTTAATTTATGTACCAAGCCCTATTTAACGAGGTCATTGAATGGCCGGAAGTCAAACTTGGATCCTCCATAATATGAATCTGATAATTATGATTGCGATATCTACTCCTAAAAAGTTGTCAGTATTAGTTTTTGTACCGCCGTGCGTACTACCCTCTACTAGGCTGAGCAAGCCAGGCGGATGTCGATGCGGCGAATAAGGATATGATCGAGACTCGTTGATGAGAGGCTGTCAGGAGAGAGTAATTGCGACTCTTTACCCTCTCTCACCTCAACTCAGTACATTCCCACAGCATCCGGCTCAAAGTGTTGCTGTATTGTCTAGGTCTGTGCAACCCACACGTCAAGTTGTTCTTACTTTTCTGCCGCTCATCTTCCTTCCACTCATACACTCTGAAATACTGAATTGTGCAGTATAATATTGCCTGATTTTGACATATACCTTCTGAGAAGAGTGAATACAAACAGAATTGCGAAGACACTATTTTCCCAGAAAGTCAGGATGGTTCAAGGTCGCGTGTCTCCATTTATGCTATTTTCGTTAGTTAAATTTTAAATCCTGAAAGGTAGCAGATATCGCAATGTCAGTAATTGTTTGTACTTTACAAATTAAAGTTTTCAAAACATATATATTTTTTATAATTTTGACTAATTACTTACTTTAAGAAAATTTAATTAAATTGATAAGTAGCCAAACTGTAAAAATCTTAAGTTAAAGTCAAAGCTGCCCTTACATCTCTGTCATTTCCAAGTCTTTAACGCACAAGTACGCGGCACTCCTGGCCCTATGAGTGCGTGGTAGACAAATAAACGCTGGAAACTCAATGACAATCCTAGATAATGGCATTTGCCAACTTTATGAGTAAATATTTATCCAATATTACTAATTCGTTATACGCGTGATCTTTTGCGCCACAGTTAAATGCACGAGGTTACAACGTCAGATATTGTGCCTCAGAAGTTCGTAACACCTGAAACAATTTTGTTTAAAACGTTGGTTAAAACTATTGTCTAGGATTGCTACTGTCTAATTTTCGCAATTTGGCTTCAAGAAACCTACAGTTACAGATTAATGATTTTATTTATTTTGTCTTTATATACCTTGGGCGCAGTTAAGACAATCTCTGCCTTCTCTTCCACTGGACCCGGTATACATGAGCATATATCAAAAACACAATAATTACTCTAAGTTTACATACAAACTAATAATACACAAATTTCCTAAATTTTTTACGAAAACACAACAAATCTTGTTACAAAATTGTCACCCAAATTTAAGTTTACATATTACTATACACAAATGTCCTAAATTTGTCACGAAAACACAACAAATCTTGTTACAAATTTGTCACCCAAATTTAAGTTTACATATTACTATACAGTTTATTATTTGATTTTCTTGTAGATTATCAAATTACTATTTCAAAGCTTTCAATGTTTTATAGGACTTTTTTTTTTTCTAATTTTATCACGTGTGAAGATTTCTAAGATAAATAAGTTTTAGTTTATTTTAAAAAATCTACAGTTCTAGATTAAATAAATTCATATAGCAAGATTCAGTAATTTGAAATACATGACATTAGCTTGCATTACAAATTATAACTTACATACTGGTGTAACTTTACAATTAGAACACTGGTTACACATACACACATATATACATGTACTTACATTGATACACATGTACGTAAATATACACATACATACATAAACATACACACATACCTACACATATACATATATGAATTCATAAATAGAATGTTTCTGCTTTAATAAAACAAAAATTCTAAAAACAAAATACAACAAAGGTTTAAACAAAATAAATTTAATTGAATACATTAAAAAAATTATGGAACGTATTAGGCTACAGTTATGAGTTTGTGCTGCGACAGAGAACAATTGGGCTTTCCCACGTCTTCTGAAAGTATGTGCGTTGGGGATGTTTCTCAAACGTTTCGGCAGCTGGTTCCATTCCCGCACGGCATTCGCTGTAAATGAGTTAGAGAAAAATCTGGTTCGACTTTTTGGTAATTCCAGCTGACTGTCATCTTTTGAACGAATATTTAGATCATGCTTCTCGTGCAAAATACGAGAAACGTTCATACAAGTAAGTCGGTGTTGCTATTAAGAATTTTGTGTAACGCGACAAGTGTGTGAAAAATACGTCTTTGTTGTAATTTAAGGAAAAAATTGTCGGTGTAAACATTGGTAGTTTTAGATTAAATATAAATCGTACACAAGCATTCTGCGTTTGCTCTAATCTTTTCGCCAAAAAACCGACTAGTTCATTGTACACTACATCGCAATAGTCGAAAATCTACATAATCAGTGTGTTTACTAGAATGGTTTTTATTTTTTGGGACAGAAATATTTTAAGTCGCCGTATAGATTGCATTACGTAGTGAACTATTTTACAGACGTTTGAAACATGGTTTACCCGTCGGAGGTTTTCATCTATAATTACACCCAGGTTTTTAACAGTCGAGGAAAGGCTAATTGGGGTACCATTAAGGCATACCCCTGGCATCTGGTTTGATTTTGCTGCTGTAACTAACGCATGAGAGCCGACCAAAATGCAATTAGTTTTTGCAGGATTTAATGTAAGTCCATTTTCTTATGCCCAGTTGGAAACTGCTTCCAGGTGTACATTAACTTTACTAAACATGTTGTTTAATTGACTTTTAATATCGACCGCGTAAATCTGAACGTCATCCGCATACATATGATATTTACAGTCCCTTAGACACTTCGGTAGGTCATTTATGAACGTCGTGAAAAGTAAAGGCCCAAGGACCGACCCCTGAGGCACACCTGCCTTCACAGGTAGCCATGATGACAGCGATTCTTCTACAACGATATTTGTTAAGTATGACCTAAACCATCGACCAACTTCATCTGAAAAATAATAAAACAAACGGAGTTTTGGCAGTAACATGTCGTGGTCTACAGAGTCGAACGCTTTACTGAAATCCAGAAGAGTAAGCAGTGAAATTTTCCTGTCTTCCATCGCCATTCTTTGAATTTGTTGAATTATGTACCACGCCCTCTTAAGCAAGGGGTCTGGAAGTTCCTGATTCAACGAGGAAACAATCCACGCCGTAGTGGTCACCGTCCCAAAATAGCTAGTCAGCCAAGCCGTAGTGCAGAAATCAATCTCAATCAGCTCTGTTAACCATAGTGACACAACGCCAACCAATCATTGAGGGGAATACCAGTCAGCAGAGCTTCACTGTTTGCTAATGACATTGTCCAGGCGCATTTCGTCACTGTTGTCTAAGATTTTCCTTCGCAGGAATAAACAGCGCGTGCCTGTCAGTTGTAGTCTTGGCATGCGCTGCTAGGCGAGTACAGTACAATAATGCAGATACTCTGACTTCTTGTTCCGGTAACTGGTTGATTTCGAGATTTATTAGAATTTTGAAGCAGGCCTATTTGTATAATTTAAGGAGAAATAAGGAGTAAACCAGAAATACTACTCTAAATTTGACCAAAATATCTTTATTTCTTCATGTCGTCGACAGTGAGGTCAATAGAGACAGGACCACCGACTCTGACAGACATCAAACTGGGAAGTAACATATTATTATAACCATGGATGTATTAGTCTATGGAGTGACATCTGCCGTACATTGCAATGGTAATCGTGTGAAGCCGATCATTTTCGAACATTTTCGAACTGCGCATGCGCAGGACATTATTTTTCATGATTCGCCATATTTTGGGTGGCAAAACAATAGCAGAAAGCAACGTAATTATGTAATTTTTTTTACAAAAATTCGCGCAAATTCTTTAATTGAATCATACACAACAGTTTACAGTTGCTTCAAAAATATAAAAAATACCGAATCAGCTCTCGCTGTGTGTATGTACTTTATAAACTTGATGCATTTAAATAAAAGTTTCTTACCTGTACAAAGATAATCCTCCGCAACGATCGAATCTGTTTGTAAGGCCAAGAGCTGCACAAACTTTCACCATAATGAGTTGTTAACAAAAAACTAAAACATTTTCATTCAGCTCCATGCTATGTTTACATGTTTTTGCCACCACTAGCTCTATCCTTGTCTTTAAAACGTCGTCTGTTGGCCGGCTTCAAATTTGCTCAAAGGCTTCCACTCCATAGACTAATACCTCCATGATTATAACACGCGACAGGTAGCTTCGAATGCTCTGCTCATTAAAATTTATTTCTACCGGTCACCATAGAAATTTAAAATATTTTTTTTTTTAAGTATTTGAATGAAGGTTTGCGACATATTTCTTGTAGTTCTGGACTGATGAGTATTTTAACATTTGCTTACAAGTTTTTCCCTTACAAAAGTACAATTTTTTTACAGTGCAGATGTTATGTGCGAGATATGCTGTACAGAGGTCACGAGCAGGTGTTCTATGACTTAGGTTTAAGTGAGGGAAGCCCATGCTTATGTCAGCCTCTGGCCAGATACCGCTCTGTCACGACGTTTAAACTTCCCCAGCGTCCGTGTGAGGACGACGCCACGCTACACCTTCTGGACAGTCATCGTTCCCCTTGAAACTTGAATGGCGGCAAGCTCCTCCACCGAGGACTTTCCAAACACTTCAGAATAAAAGAACCACTCATGAACCTCTCCCCTAGGCGAGATAAATTCTAGGAAATACTTAACATTGAGCAGAACAGAAAAATTATCTAATTTTTAGATATTACATCATCTCGACCGAGTCTTGCAGATGTCATTACTTGCGCTGAGAAAAAAATATTGCAAGCATCATAATTCTTCTAAAATAGATACAACAATCGAGTTTGGTTTGTGCTTATATTCTGATTGTTCTTTCAACAAACCGTTTTATAGAAGTGAACAGTATGTTCTGTAGAAAGAGATTGTTGTGCCTCTTTTACAGTATGTATAGTTACTTAAAAATAACATATTGTTGCGAGAACAATCCAGATATAGTACCAAAAGTCAACTGGGTTGTTGTCTATTTTAACAGATGTACCTACACATGTTTGCTCATAGTGTCTGTTTTATAGTGAGTGCTGCCTTGTGTCCTCAATATTTGACATGAAATTGCTCACGTTTGATTGGTGTCTTGTACACTGTAAAAAAATTCAGGTAAATGTACTCTGCATGTAATGGAAGCTGATTACCTCTACAAGTAAGGGAAAATTACTCAACACGTGTCAAGGAAAGTTACTCAACTGGTAATGTAATTTTTCATTACATATTGGCGCAATCCCTCTAGGACAATTTGACATAACGCGCGTCCGAAACTTCCGAGTGGTTCGAGTGGTGAATACACTACCTTGCTGAAAATTCCGCACATATTCGGAAATCAGATTTCCCTCTCAAGGTTGAGGAATATTACCATACATATGATGTGTAACATTACTAACGTTTTTTACAGTGAGCTGACAAAGTGACACCATGGCGTAATTCCTGATGTGGGCTTGTTGTTTCACAACATAACTTTTAATTTCGAAATTAACTGAACTCCAAAATTATTCTATGTCCTGGACGTGCCGTACATCACTGAACCATTTATCAGATTGCCTTTTTTTTTTTTTTTTTTTCGTTTAAGTGTTCTGTGTTCTCGTGTCCGACGTTCTTAATAAATCTTTCAGATAGATCAGCCATTTAAAATTACTGTGAGAACTTTGTGACGTGGCTTATGCAAAAATGTTTATGCTACACTTTAAACAAATGTTTATAAGATTACTGAATTCTTCGTCCACCATCTCCTGCTCAAAGGCGTTATTGCGTTCATGACGTTATCACTGGGCAGAGGTGGACATGTTTATCACGACGACGAACAGTTGCGTGTAACAGTCCTTCATTGCCTCTACTCCTTGACATCACTTCAAATATTTAAATAATCGTAACAAGACGAAGCAAATTTTTTGGCATCGAGGAGCATCTTCAAGTCTAGATCACGTAAACACTTGTATACAGATGCAGATACAACACGTTTATATAATACTAAGGTCGCTTCACGAACCCATCACTTATATTAGCGATGCCAGCATGTATGTAATGGCATGCGTAGTCGACGGAATGAAGTCCTGTGATGGTAGTAATTGTGGTATATTGTATCGATATATAATGCCGAGCAAAGGAATTTCCGGAACGTCTGCTCTGTTTATACATGTAGTGACTTCGCTGTGTCCATATATATTTTCCCTCCTTTGGTCGAGATTCTGATACCTGATTCAAAACCTAACTCAAAACTACTGGGAGCCAAATATCTACGTATTTTATTCCGTATTACTCTTCTGCAGCTATTTGAAATACTTGAATTAAATTGGCAACATTAACTAATTTATAACTCTGTAAAATTAAGTCCAATTCTCGAAGCATACAATTTTAGTGACCTTCATGAGACAGGCAACCTAGTCTTTTATAACCTGTTGAAAACTATACCGAGAACTGTAATATTTCGGGAAAATGTTTTTTATAACGTGTTTCTTACACTTCATTGCCTTTATAAATAAAACATGGGCCAAGAATAATCTAATGGTTTATATAACTCAAGTTTCACAGCCATGCATTCTCCATGTAGCCTCAAAACATTGCAGGGTTTTAACACTTCGTAAATTTATTAACAAAAAGTACTCCTGGCAAAAATTTGACTATAGCCCACTGTTTCTCTAGCATGAATATTTTTACAATCCAAGCAAATCCCATGGTTAAAATGAATAAACCAGATGCATTGACATAACATAGCCACAACTAAGGGGAGCACTACAGCCCGTGCCCCTTCCTTCAAACCAACCCCCGCTTTTTTTCAAAATATCTAGCAATGGTGGATAAAATAAAGATATTAATAGAAAATTGGTTGAAAGACTTCAAATTGTTATGATGATGCCTGGAAAATTTAGAAAATAATAATTTAATACTGTTAGAAATGTATGCTTAGTGTTGAGTCTTATAATGTATGACTGTATGGAAATATGAAGATTTGTACCCCCCCCCCCCCAATTATGTTCTTGTTACGCCACTGCTTGGCTGTGTCCACGCATTGCTGTTTTGTCACAGGTTACTTTCTCATATGTCAGATTTGATTTTCTTTATTAGAGTTCATAAAAAGGACCTTGCCGGCGGGTTTCCTCGGGGCACTCCTGATTCCCTCTCCTCTCACAATCCGTCGCTGCTTCAGACTCTTCTCATTTCACACCATCCATTGTTCTGGCCGGACGGGTGACAGGAATATCTCGTTAGTTAAGCAGCCAGCCCAAACTTCACCCCAACCTTTTCTAATATACAGTATGATTCTGCCAGAAGGCGAGAACACGTAGAATATTTTCATTTTTAATTAGTGTTCATAAATACAAAGTCGTATTATTTTACTCAAAAGTATTTTGATGAAGCAGTCAGATCACCCCCCGATAAAAATCAATTGGAGGATGCATATCCGTTGCTTGTATTATGTTTAGAAACCACGGAAGTTAATGCCGCATATCTGTATTCAACACACAGCATGTACTGTACGTCAGGTTTGACTAATATACTGGAAGGATAAGTGACTGCTTGGAAAACCGTCAAGGGCCTGTAAATTAGTAAGCCATCGCGATGAGCTGTAGAGAGAATACTGTGCAATTTAGAACCGCTGCGGTAACTAACATAAAATCATTAGACCTTGGCATATGTGTTCATTAGCGGAGATAGCTTGGAGGGGAAACGCGCTATGACGACAAGGTCATCATTGCCAATTCTTTGGCCTCTTACACACGGGAAAGCTAGCTCGTCCTTGTTTTTTCGACTGAACATTTTGCTGGGTACTCACATGTAGGGATATTATGTTACGAGAAGTCTTCACCCGGCGCATGGACGGTGTTGTAGAATGTTACGCGTATTCTTTTTTAGCGAAAAGTTATTCACATTATGTTTATCTACGAAAAGAGCACACACTTGAAGCTAAGCTACAATGTTTTTAAAAATTCAGCACGCTTGGTAAAAACATGATTTTCGGGCCTCTCAAAATGGCTAAAACCAACTTTTTCAGACTACTGTAACTCCGAAAATACTACCTGAAATCGTGAAGTGCATAGCGAGAGGCATGTGTTTACCTTTACTTCATACTATCCAAAAATAAAATTTTAAGGTCGCCCTCTTAAAGTTGTACAGGAAAAAGACTACAACGCCAACCTTGCACAATAGTTTGACGCGCTGTAAATATAGAGTCGATATGCTTCCCGTCGAGTGTGGTACTCTGGCTGTTATCGATCCGCGGTTCCCACACGTCAAACAATGAAATTTGAAACCGGTGAAGACTCATCTTAAGGCACACTTCCTTCGCACCCGCTTGTTCATAGACTCATAATGTATGCGCACACTTTTGGGAAATTTGAACACGTAAGCGAAATAATCAATGTGCAACGTAGTTTGCAGCCAGATTCTTTCTCCCAGTGTCATGACAGCAAATTTATGTCAGAAGTTAATTTATCACTTGTCGTATATCTTGCGACAATATATCTTATATATAGTTTCTTTAAGGACACTGAGCACATTAGAAGCCTGGTTGGTTGTTTTCTTTCTACTGATGTATAGTGAGTGTTGCATCATGATGTGAGAATGGAGCAGCGCCGGAATGAAAGGGTGGGGGAAACGGGAGATCCCCGAGAAAACCCGCCGAACATTGGCATCGTCTGGCACGATTACCACATGCGAAAAATACGAAAATCCGGGGACTGCCCCCGCCGGGAATCGAACCCGGAACGTCTTGGTGGGAGGCGATTGGTCTGACCATTCGGCCACCGCGGCCCCTGAGACATCATTGGGATTCCCCATGTGTGTTTCAGAGGCTAAGTGTAGCCCGAGATTCCTTTATGACGCCTTTGTTTACATGAATTTCGGCCGGTATGAGTGAGCTATATTTATTTTTAGACCTCTGGTCATCATGTTGCACCGCCGGCCGGTTGACGTCACTAAATGGGCTGTATAAAAGCCTGCGAACTGCGAAATAGGAGGAGTCTTTTGAAGTCTTTTGGAGACCTATGTGAGGTGAAGTGTGACCCAGGTGTGGTGTGGGTCAGCGTCGGCGCTACTAGGGCGACGGCGGGTGTCTCGTGAGGTGACGGGCCGCTTGGGGAGTTGTGTCGGCGCGGCCGGAGCTGACAAGGAGCGCCTTGGGGGCAACGTCACGGCGGCGGTAGTCGACGTCGAGGCTGAGTAACACCAGTGGGCTGTAGAAGGGACAGACAACACTTGGAGTGTTGTGTCGGCACGGTGTAGCTGACAAGGAGTGCCTTGCAGTGAAGATGTTGGCGTGCTACAAGAAGGCGGTGAGCTGGGGAGAACAACCCTGGAGGTGTTGTATCGGCTAGAGCAGTCACTGGCAACTAAAGGGAGTCCGCTATTAACACTGCTAGAAGTAGGTGCTAAGCTTGAGGAGAGAGACTGGTGAAGACATCTTGGTGATGTCAGAGTCTACTGTGAGGCTGCAGACACATACCTTCAGGGCAGTATCGGGCGAAAAAAGAGGACTGCTGCAATGGAGCGAGGTGCGCGACGGGAGTCGAACCGAAAACCTCAAGAGTGAAGACAGTGGTGCACTCGGGGTGCTGCGCAACACACGGCGACTCATCACCACTTCGTACTGTTAAGGTTGTATATTGTCACTATTTGATAGACTGTTAATTAGATATATGACCGAACTTTCATTATGATCTGTAGTCTTTATTAAATTAACGGTAAACATTTTTGTTCTTGAACGGTTAAAGTGAGTTACTGTTTCTGTGGCTCAGTTGTAATTGTATGAATAATAAGAGTGCTGTGAAAGCCATAGTCGATTGCTGTTTTGTGTATTTTGTAAGCTTCGTGAGCTAGCAAATCAAGAACTTAAACTCTTTTGTTCCTAATTATAATATCTCTATCCCAAAGAGCTCAGAGAATTGCCCACATGTAAACTTTGGATACTTGTTGTAACAGTATTTTCACACACACACATACACACACACACGCACATATATATATATATATATATATATATATATATATATATATATATATACATATACACACATATATTAGCCTACATGAGAACTGGAACTAAAGTGAAACTGCTTGTGTTGAAAGATCATGCGTACCTACTCGTTACAATAGTATGTTTAAATCAGTTCGAATTCTCAACGAATTTAGCCGCTGTCAAGGTTCCTTTAAAAACGCACTGCACCACTTTTCACTCCCCTTAATATTCTTATAAGGAAATTCATAAAGTCAGCAGACGACAGATCTGGCAGTACGTCATCCTTCTGGACTCGTGACAGAAGAATATTGTACCCGCACGAGTTTCTTGCATCCATAAGGTTCGTAAAAGAGTCATACCTTCCATCTTTTTCCCTTCAAACACACAAATAATGATCTTAAATTTGTAGTAGATTGTAACCTGGTCAGATTTATCTCCGACCGGGTACTGTACAGTTTACTTCTAATTTTGACCATTCCTATAGAATACCTTGTTTGTATACATGTATATTTATTTACTAATTGTACACATACTCATTTATTTGGTAGAGATTTTTCGCTACCTAGCTTGTTTCCTATTAAAACAAATGCACACCAATGCAAGATTTTGGACGCAAATTTTAACGATATGTAATTCGGTTATTAATGGCTAAGTCGAATAATTTTATGTTTAATTCATCTGCATTTTTATACACTTAACATTCCCAGAAAAAAAATATTGGAATTATTTAAGCTGAAAAATATCAACGTTTTAATGTATGCTGAACTAGTACCACTGGTAACGAGGTATACGGTTCTGTTATTCATACATTGCTTTTTGTGATCATACGGAAGATATATAATGGTTAGCAAGTTGTATGCGAAAATTTAAAACTATAAAAGTAACTGAGTGTATCGATTTTACGAAGTTAAATTTTAAAGAAATCTTACTTTTTACCATATTTAGGTACTGTTTGAACAATATATTTGCAGTTCGTTCAGTTCTGATTTTTTTTAAATGTGGCACAGTTTTAGAGTATATTAATGTTTCAATTGTAACATTTGACATTAAAAATATATACTTTATAAAGAATATTTTTATGACATAATAATCCTTAATTTTAGAAAAATTTAAGTATGTTTCAAACTTACTTGATTGAGTTGGGTTATCAAGTATGATCATTAATCAACCGAAGAGGTGTCTTGAACGACTTTGTAAACGTAGGTTGCGCAAAAGAAATTGCAGAAGATGTCTGTCTGCAAGCATGATACTAAATTTCACGTAGGTCACGTTTAGCGTGCAATTCCTTGCCTTTGGAAAACTGTTAATAGCACTAAGCGGTTGGATAATAAATAGTCATGAATAAAAAGAAAAGGCTCATCTGGACAAAAGATCCCAATTTTTCTTCCGAAACCTTCGACTGTATCCTTAATTTATGTCCCTTTCGCCTTTTCCTAAGGTTGTCCTTGAAACTCTAACACTCACGAATAAATGCTCCGATACGGTGATATAAAAATAGAACACGTGCAATGCCGTACTATTAATTTATATGAAAGGAAATGACTCGCGTTAGTACGCATTATTTTACTAGTATAGGGAACCACGGTGGCCGAGCGGTCAGACCTCTCGCCTCCCATCAAGGTGATCCGGGTTCGATTCCCGGCAGGGTCGGTTCCCGGATTTTCGGACGATGCCGTTGGTCGGCGGGTTTTCTGGGGGATCTCCCGTTTCCCTCGCCCTTGCGTTCCGTTACTGCTCCATTCTCACCTCATGTCATCTCACACCTGTGCTAAAGACCTAGATGTTAAGCGCTGACCAAAATCTCTCACTCCCACTCACTTGACTAGTATAAATTAAAATTCTGACTAGTAGATCTACTATTCCCTTACGTGGAAGGGAAAAGAAAATAACTTACCAATGTGAAACAACACGATCGATAGGGGTTCGATCTCTAAAACCAACTGATCGAACAGGGTGCGTGGTAACCACTCAGCATAGTATACCTAAATATGGCGTGTTACATCCGGTAGGGCTAGTATTTTTAACGTTATATTTATGTTATTTTAAGTATTTAATTACTAGGCAACGTTGTATACAGTACATGTATTTATAATTTAATGTATACACACACTCTATAAACCCTCTGCCCAGACTACCACACATTTCACGTAAACGCGACGGTTTCTCGATTGTCAGCCATCTTAGAATACGAAATGCTGGTACATTCAAATAAATGCTGGAATGTCATGCCTTTCACTCTTACAATGAACTTCAGCATCCCGGTTTTGTTCACATTATTCAAGCTAGCCCTCTAAAAAAATTTGTTAATAAAAAAATCAGAAGCAGGCCTCGTCTAATGACACTGCATACCATGCACAGAAACTAACGCAGTATTAATGTTGGCAATTTTCTGTTTCCAACAGTGATATTCCTGAGTCATATATCAGGTATTCATTGTAGATTGTAGTATTTTAACTTCAAAAGTAAAAGAAGACATGTTTGCCTCATGGTTGAGAAACACTCCTTCACACTTATGCGGTAAAATTAATATTATTTTACATCGTAATGTACGAGACGCGAGTGACTGCCAATACTTAAAATATCTTGGCTCATACAAACTTTGAAGTGTTCAATTCTTTCCTAATGCGACTACACAGTAAATTGTTTGTGTATATTTACAATAGTTTTCTTTTTGAATCTAGCCGTGGATGTAATTTTTTAGGAATACAAATAAATGAGGCAAAGTGTATTAAATCGTTGCCATGGATATGTCCAAGTAACATATTTGAACAAGCAAGTATTGTACAGGATAAAGTATTTTCTGTATTTTTTTTTAAGTATTTTTTACAAGTTAGTTGAAAAAAATTGTTTAGTAACTGTACAAAAAATGTATATTATCTTCATGCATAAATCATTTTGGAAATACGAAAAATCGTATCTACGCGAATTTCGGAGCAATTTATAGCTACCGTAAAATGGGGTGATTAGAAACACTGGGGTGAATAGAAACCAAATTAGAAATAAATTCCTAGCTGACACTTTTTGCTTAAAAAATTATAATTACTATAAAACTTTTTATTTGTTAACTGTTTTAACTTTCCTACCTAAAAACCAAATATTTAAAACAGAATTAATACCGAAAGTTTAGCTTTAAAATTGTGTTTCTATTCACCCCAGTGTTTATAATCACGCCGTTTTACGGTATTAAATTTTACAGGAGTTCTTTATTTTAATTTTTAGGTAGCTTGTCCAGTGCAAAACTATTTCATAGTTTAGGAGACCTGAAAGATGACGGAGTAAGAACATCTTTCGGCATATCTTCAGTTCAAATCACGGGGAACCATGCGGTTCGAAGCCTGCTATTATCATGAGCTATGTCGTCTTCATCCGGTGTGTATAGCCGATTCATTCATAGTCTCGTCATTTAACGTTCGTATTCTATTACTCACTGCTGGTTCTGGCGCGTGAGCAGTGCTATATCTTAGAAAGGAAAGTATTTTTTCTTGTATAACTAATAAAAATGTTTCCAATGCGTTTATCTACGAAAAGAAGACACATTTTAAACTGTGTTCTTGCGATTTTAAAAATGCCGTCCGCTAGTTAAAAACGTGATTACTAAGCTTCTCACTAGCGCTAAAAAAATTATTTTTTTCACGCTGCGGGAACTGAGTAAATATCAACCACAATCGTAAAAAAATCATAGAAGCCTGCATTGAGACTTTACCACATATTTTCCACAAATAAAGTAACAGAGTCATCGCTTGAAGTCCCGTAGAAAAACGCATTGTACGAAAACATTGCACGTTAGTTTAGTCCTTCGCGCCTAGAGGCGATGAGATGCTGGACCGATGTGTTATATTCGACTTGCCGCCTTCCCCGTTTCTATGCCTCAAACGTAAAAAAAAAAAAAAAAAAAAAAAAACTAAGTTCTACCAACTCTTAAAAGGCTCAGATATCGTCTCATAAAGTCGAATCACCGGTAGTCAACCATAAAAAGAACATATGTTTTTCTCCCTCCCTTGTATTCCACCGTGGCTGCATGTATCAAGTCACCCTCCCCCTCCCAGTGCTCTTATGCTCTGACCAAAATATCTCCTCTCACTTAACTCCAACCGCGTCCGTTGGCCTACTTCAAATCCGCTTGGCCGGAATTTTTCGTGCTTGTGGCAAACGTGGCGGACATAGCCGTTATTGAAGTACTTCCTTTTCCTCTTCTTCGAACGCATGCCGCCAATGCCTCTCCCTTACAATCTCTTATTAGGCCGTTTGTTCTTTTCTGTGTGTTACAATTAGACTAGGTGCAGTTACAAGCTGTTTGGTCCATGAAGTACGGATTTTTACAGCCGAGTGTACTAGTATACTTTATTGAACAAATGTAAAGTGTTGTTATTATCGGGTAGTAGTAACTATAGGAACTAAATTCCCATCGACAACGAGGACATTACAGAATGAACAAGTAGCTTATAGTATACGGAACATGGCATAAAGTAGCTGAGGTCTCTTGCAAGGAACCATCCCAACCAACATTCACCTTCAATGATTTCGGAACACCATGTGAAATCGAAATCAGGTCGGTAGGACTGAAAATCGAATCAACCCTACCCCGAAACCATGTCACTGTTCTCCCAATGCACCACCTCGACAGGCCAACGTTCGGCAGCGAAAAGTTCCCATTTAAACCTCGCAGAAGTTACACGCTATTGCCATGTTGTAAATAAAATAGCATCATTAATGCATAAGCACAAGCTTTTATAAAAAAAACGGTTTATCGCCATAATCTTGCTATTTTAGGACTTAATACCGTCACAACTTCCACAAATAACAGTAGGCCTAATAGTCAGGCCTACTTGGTTCTTAAAAATTACATCAGTAAATAAACGTGTTGTGCTACAGCCATTGAACATTTAAGATAGTTTGTGACGTCCGGCTGCTAGAAAACAGTGTTATCCACACGCTAGTAATGTTCGTAGTAATTTGCTTCAATCATGCATCATGTGTTTACTACGGCATTAATTCGAAAACTTCTCATACGAGTTGGTTAAGAACTTCCTGCCTCCTTCTCCCGAGGATGTCCTCCTAGAGGACCTTGTGGTGGGTGTACAACATGTGTTTTGCTGTTTAGGGTCGCGGGAAGTGGGTTCTAGATACAAGGCCTCTCTGCCGCTTGGCGAGTACATGGACCTCGGCATATCGTACTGCGGTTCGCTCCTATGTTTATGAACCTCCTCAAGACGAGGAAGACGATCTGGAAGACAGCATGGCCTGCGGAACATTACAAACTGTTCTATCTTTAGTTTTCTTTTACATTTCGCAATAGAGTATTTCCAAGTAACTGAATCCAGTCATGCACTCCCATTACTTGTAATTAATTAAAAATATGTTTTATTGGGCCAATAGATGTTAACATTTGAGAGTGTTGAAACGTTTACACTGGTTTTTAGTTACATATAAGTTTTCATATTAAAAATAGTAAAGATAACTGCAAAACGGCTGAAATAATACTTTATGCAGTGCTCACTTTATTGTGAACAGCCTATACTGGTGCAGTCCCTTCCACGAGAGACAGTCATGATGCTACATTTCTCTGTTATCCATCGTATCAACATAGACATAAGCAGGACTTCAGTACAATGGAGGAGGATGCTCGTCAGATTACGCAGCATCCGAAACATCCAGCCATCTCAGACCCCCCCCCCCCCTATTTTTTTTCCACCTTTCTCTTAAGGACATTCCAGAGAGAAAAAATAGCAATTTTATATTTGTATGAAACTTTTGTAGACGTTACTAGAAGAGTACATTTTTCTCTTACAAAAAAAATCCTCACCCAGAATTCTTACTTATAAAAACATTTTAAAGTCAAAATTGGCACGTTATTAGTTCATAGACCCCCGAAAACCAATCATGATGACGAACCGAAATTATTCATAGCAAAAGTACATGTCACGGGAAATGGTTTTACGTATACAAAAACCCATTCAAAAATATTTTGTATACGGGAAATGGTTTTACGTATACAAAAACCCATTCAAAAATATTTTGTATATTTAGTAATCTACATTTAGAATACTTATAAAATACAAAAATTATTTGTACTGGGTGATTTATGTACTCAAAGCCCTAGCCCATGACATGTTCTTTTACTGTGAATTGTTTTGTTACATTATATTTATTGATTATCGCGGGTGTATGAACTAAAAACATGCACATTTTGACTTCGAAATATCAATATAAATTTTTTTTGTAAAAGGGAAATGTTCTTCCGAGTAACGTCTACAAAACTCACAATATTTTCATACAAACATAAAATTATGATTTTTCACTTCTTGAACGCCTTTAAAGGAGTTAACCAATTTGATTGTCTCTCTCAAATTTTATTGAATTTATACCAGCAGGTATGTAAATATTGTTTCTGAGTCTCGCTGACTGCAAGGTTATTAGATAATAAACAGGTGGCCCGCATAGGCAGGAACCGGGGAGGGGAGAATTTGCCATGGCCAAGTTGTAAGTAATCATCCCAGCAACGTGTGCATTACAAATCACTTAATTTTCTAGTTGAAAATATTGACAAAAGTTATACCAACGCTTACAACTAAACTGCAAGATTACCTGTCAGGCATATTTAAACACGACTACAAAACCATTCATTATTTGTAATTTTCGGTACCAAGACGATAAGCGGTAAACATTAATAATGGAGGATATTAAATGGACATATGCACCTGCAGTGTTCTTTGCATGCTATTTCTAAGCAAACGTCACTCACACACATTGAGCACTTTTTTTTACCGAAGTGCTATACATCATTCTACGGCCTGGACAGTAAGCCACCTAAAAACGGCTGTCTTTAATGGCATGGGTCCGAGTTTCTTCGCTTCCAAAAAAATTATTAATTATTTTTTTTAACCCAGATGATAGCTGATAACGTAAAACTGCTTTGTGACTTTGTTGCAATCGGTTTTACTATGCAATGCATATTTTTTTTTTCAGACAAACGGTACGAAAATTTTAGATAACTTACAAATTATAAGAAAATTTTGTCAATTTACTATAGGCCCCTACCATCGTGCTGTACTTTGTTTAGTCAAAATGAGAGTACATAGTTAAAATCAGTTTTAACAACTTTACTCAGTGATTTTGCGATATCGGCTCTCGTTTATGTTTAAAAAAATTGCTATCGCCAAAAATTTAGACACTAGGCCTAGGCAGTCGTCTGTGGCCTAGGCCCTTTTGGACAGGAATATTTCCGTGTATAAGTTGAGAATGATAAATTTTACACTTACCCTAGAATAGAGACCAAAGGTTGGAGAGTTAGGAATTTTTTTTTTTTTAGTTCCGCTCTCTAACTATCTTACTACGGAAGTTCATTCCGTTACAGCGTCGCTTTTTCTCGAGAAAATTTAAACATGGACTTAAAAATGTGTAATATTTCGTTTAAAGTCTTCGCCAGTAAATTTTCTGAAAGTTGTTGGCCTCAACCTAAGTGCATAACTTAGGTGGAGACAGAAGTTCAAACAGTGATATTTCGTACTTTACATTCACCTTAAAAAATAATGAATAGGTTACTATACTATCAAACATTCCTAGTAAAATAACATCCTACTTTGTATTCATATAGTTATTTCCAGAAGTATACCTATTCACTCATTTATACAGAACAAAGAACTGAAAGTAATTGTTATTACTATTCTGTAAAGTCATATATTTTTAATCAAGGCGAAATTGTTTGCCCTGAATATAAACTAGCGGTTTATTTTACTGATTTCGGTTAAGTATGAGTCAGACTATTTTCTAGTTTAAATTACAATTTTATCATTACCTTACCAATATGTTTGTTGACTTCGTCACAGGAGAGTAAATTTCAACTTGAAAAGTTTTCAAGTCGGGGATTTTTTTTATTGTATACTAACATTTTTCTGTCATGTTCTTAGGCGGTGTGCTATAAGCGTCATAAACACATGTCTACAGCAAATAATTCAAGGTTGTTTTTGTGTACGTGTTAGAGCGTATGCCGCTAGAGATCAGTGTTATCACTGTGTACATTAAGCGAGGTTCTAAAGTGCGTACATACGTGTTGAAAATAATAGATAGTTTGGTAACTTGTTGCTAGCAGAAGACATGCGGCTGTGTCGTGTCCCTTAGTGCGACAGAGAAGGAACAACAGGTCAGTCGTCATTCTTTCCGTGCCGCACCCGTCCTTTTGCCACTTGGGTCGTTCTCCATACCGAAGCTTTAGTCAACTATACGGCCACGTGAACCGACTAAGTATACTAAATTCATGACGTTTTTGTTTTTCTAGTTCTAGTAAAGGTAAGTGGACTTTACGTCTCGCCGACATTAAAACACAATATGACAAAATGACAACAAGAAAGGATTCGGCTATCATCTACGTCAAGGAACCATTCCAGCATTAGTCGGGAATGATTTCGAGAAACAATTGAAAACCGAAATCAAGAAGGCCGGAGTCGGGGATCTAACCCGGGTCCATCCGAATGTAAGGCGAGTGTTTCACCATACTCCCACTCGCTCGCTATGATCATAGGAACTTAGCTGTTCGTCATTCGGTATAAAGTGAGCTCTAAAAATTTAACCTTTGAAAAACATCACTAGCCGTTACCGCATATAATTCAACATAAACTATAATTGCCTTACTGCTTGTATGGTTGGCAGCGAAATGACACATAACATAGTTCCGTGTATTTTCTTATTTTAATTTAACAGTACTGAATAAAAATCACCGAAATTGACGTAACTGTATTTTATATAATAAATGAATAAATTTTTTATGTAACTGTATCGATTCATAATGACTGCACATATTATTGTACACGCGCAAACATCAAGTGACGTGTCCAGACAGGTTAGCCATTTCCCGTCGTTAGCCGTTACACGCGGAAAGATACGAAATAGCTGAAAATTCAACTTCATCAGGGATTTTTTGAGCGCTAACTTTATCCCGAACCGCCTATAAGGAGGATTGCTCAGAAAAGTTGGTAACAGTCACCTTAAGTCAGAGCTAAGGTTAATTCTACTACAGGTTAGAAAGAAAATACGTTTTCTTATGAGAGAGCTTGACACAGGGAAAATTTCTGCCGCTAGTTTCGCTTCGATCGCTAAGAGACCAGATAAATACGAAACCGTATTAAAATTAAATTTAAATGAACTTGGAAATTATATTTGTCATTTAATTTAATTTTCAAGTGAAAAGAAACCAATTTCGCCTTTTAAATTGTCAACTTAAAGAAACTTAAAATTCAGGAAAGCTCTGTGATTGGTCAGTTTGGTGCATTAGCGATACCAGCGCTCAAGTGGTAGAAATATTCCCTGTGCCAAACTTTTAACATTGATCTTTCTAACCTGTAGTAGAATTAACCTTAGTCAGAGCCGGTAAAATACCGGCTGGAAAAAATACTTCTTTTGTTATTTATATTTTCGGAGGCTGATAGGTGGGTACGTACCTCGCCTTTAGTGTACAGTACATTCTGGAGGACCTGGGCATCTTGATTTCAGTTCTCCGTGGTTTTCCGAGATCAGTCCAAGAGAATGCTGATGTCGTTACTTAATCCTGGTTATGGTAGACTCCCCCTGTGTTTCTGACTCTCCAAGTCCATAACTCCAGCTATTTAATGACCTGGGTGTTGCCAGGACGTCAAGAGGGCATTGTACTTACATTAACGCTGGAAATGTTTACTGAATTTTGCGAGAATTTGCAAGTCAGTATACGAAAACTAAATAAAGAAAGTTATATAAACCAGATTTTACTGCATCTTTGAGCAGATATTTTGCCACAGACACACACACACACATTAAGTGAAATTTTTCGCTTCGAAATAAAAGTTACAGTTTTCAAGGACATTATTATTGTAGTTCATTAAGAGATCATCACAATATGTTTGCTCATAAAATTGTCAAAATTATTTTATGGTACTTTATTTTTGGTTTTTCATACATTAATTTGCCTTCATAAGCCCTATTGCCTTTCTGAATTGGTGAAAATGTCTCCATTAGACAAAGATGGGAAAGCTTAATTTAAAAATTAACATTAAAAAATTTGTCGTAGGTAGGCCCCGGAATTCTCATTTCTAACGGAAGGAGAATGGTGTTTCATACGATCCACACCCCTCCAACAACATAACTTCCACAAATACACATCACCTCAACTATGTACTGTATCACCCCAACAGTACATCATCCCAAACATCAGCATATCAACCCGAACAGTATATGTGCCCAAACAGCAATCATTCACAACAGTATTTCACTCCAACAGCATATCATCCCAACAGCATATCACCCTAGCAGCCTGTAAATCCAGCAAATCATCCACAACAGCAAACCATTCACACAGCATATCATACATAATAGCGTATTATCCCCAACAGCATATTATCCCCAGCAGCATATTATCCCCAACAACATATTATCCCCGAATGTATATTATCCCCAACAGCATATTATCCCCAACAGCAAATCAATCACCCACAATAGCAAATCACCCCAAATATCATACCATCGCAACAGTGCATCGCCTCCAACAACATATCACGCCCAACAGGAACACCCAACAACTCATATAGCTACAGTTGGACTTAACTGCAGCCACATTTTTTTTTTATTGCGAACACGAGTACACAGCAGAATTACTTACGTTGAAGCATGCGCATATTTACAGTCATTTTGTTCCCATCACGAGACCTCTTGCACTTTTGCGTGTGCGTATTTAATTCTACTGCAGCGCAAACATACACAACGCAGGGGCACAGTTTGCGCCACACCCATAAAAAGCGATAATTTTCGGCTCCTACGGTGCCAAATTAAATATTGCAAAAGCAATGTGTTAGCAAAATTTGCACCTGTGTTACCTCAGGTTGCACTATAGTATAAATACGCACATGCAGAAGTGCAAAAAGGTCTCGTGATGGGTACATAGTGATTGCAAATACATGCCTATTAAATACTTCGGCACAAGTCTATTAACTATGTTTGTGCATGCCTAGCAAAATATGGGGAGTCTATTTAGTTCCAACCCCCAAAACTAGTGCACGTGAAATCATAGCTATGCGCCTGCGCTGCTCTGCGTCGGTGCACATAACAGATAGTTATACTACTTACAAATAATGGTATATCGCGAAAATATTTTGTGCCAACATACCCTTGAAAACACTGTAGTTAACTGCAACATACATAATTGGGTGATGTACGTCTGACACAACGTAGCTGTCTGCAGACCATCAACAGGCATCAAATATTACAGTAGTGGGATTCTTTTTCGCTCAGTCAAATAGGGCAGCAGCTTCACGTACAAGCGAAAGCCAACAAGGGTTGAAAAATCCAGGCTGTTTCTAATAAATGTAAACTAACCCTAAACCCATTAGATGAAGTTAACAGATTTTTTTGGAAGGTAATGGAGAAAAAAAACATAATTATAGGGAAAAACTTATTTTAAGCGATTTTTTAAAGAGAGATGTGGTAGGTTATTCCAGACGCCGAAATTTTGTACGTGTGTTTCTGACTGGCAAAATATTTGCTCGCAGAGTTGCAGCAACTTTTCTCAAGATTTACTCGTCCCCCGCCTTTTTTTTTTCTTTATGTACTGATTTCCATAAACCAGATGATTTCAACAAACGTTTAGGCGATCACTTATTGTTCACGCCTTCGAAGCCGTGGTGCTAGACAAAGCTGAGCGTACGTTGAAACCCAGCAGTCAAGTTTTCCCGCGATAAGCCATCATCTCTAGTTATACTGTATTTAGTCGTGATCCCTAGTGCTGGGTCAGACGACATGCACGCCTTGCTACACGTGACGTTAGGCAGGCGAGCGGTCTTGACCTTGGTGGGGCAGTCCCTGGCCTTGTACAAGCCAGACCACAGTCGCCCGCTCCGCTCTCTTCTTTTCCTTTCTCCGGAACCGCCACAGTTCATTCGCCGCGCACGATATTGTCGTGTTTATCGTGCGCGCCAGGGTTCAACAGCTGTGTACCATATATCTGCCGGTATTACTCGCGTCCTTTACGCCCACCTCACACGATGCATAATTTCTGAATTTTGTCTGTCATACTTACGAGTATAGAAGTTAAAGGCTCGGTTTACAGCAATTTTCGTCATATTTTTATCTTTATATTTGTACCAGATTTGTTTTCTATTTTAGGCATGAATTGTAACTAAATTTTCTCTTATTAAATTTTATTACCTCTCATGATTTTTGCGCAATGCCCCATAAATTTCAAAATTTGCATGTTACGGTTTAATGTATGACACTAAAACCAACAGACATACCAAATTGAAAAAAAAAAAAAGTACAGTGAATAACGATGTCATAAGCCCTCTTATATAAAACCAGAAAATAAAATATTTTTGTGTTTAAAAAAATGGTTGCATTTTTTTTTTTTTTTTAGTTTTATTTCCAGTTTCAGCAATTTTATTTAAATACAAAAATATTTTAGTATTTCTGTTTTATATAGGAGAACTTCCAGCCTGCAACATCGTTATTCACTGTGAATTTTTCCAGTTTGGCACGTCAGTTGGTTTTTGTGTCGTACATAATACCGTAACAACCAAATTTTTACGTGTATGAGTCATTACTACGGATCCCTGTTTATCGCGAAAATAATTTTGCCTCACTTTATTTCGGTGCCTTACGTACACATCTGCAGTTCTGCTTCGCGGTCAGTGATTGGATATTTCAACTCTCGCGAGCCTTGGGCTTCTTCTGGCAAATCACAGAAGTGTGGCGTCGAATGAACGTTATTGTAACTGGCCAGTAGTGGATTCAAGCACTTAGCTTAGGGGAGGGCGGAGAGTATGCCTTAAGAAGTATACATATGCACCCTACAAACCAAGAGCGGGGGCCCCCGGAAAAATTTGGATTTGTAGGTGCAAAATGGTGCTATTTTAGGAGTTTCCAAGACAAAAATTTGAATATACTGCTTTCAAAAAAATTTTCTATTTTTTTACGATAAATTATGCTTGTAAGGGGAAATTCTTTGTGCTTATGTAAAAATAATTTGGATTTGTAAGCGCAAAATGGTGCTATTTCAGGAGTTTCCAAGCCAAAAATTTGAATATACTTCTTTCAAAAATGGTTATATTTTTTACGATAAATTATGCTTGTAAAGGGAAATTCTTTGCGCTGATATAAAAAAATTCTGACGTGCCATGTGGTCACAACCCCAATTAATAAGAAGTAATTGCCATAAATTATAAGCAATTATAATAAATTACAGATATAGTAATAAACACGTCATGCGACGATTCATCTTTTCGTCATCGTGTCGGGATGCCGGTATTCTCTACGTACAGAATTTATATTTAGGAAAAACAGAAATGTATATAATTTGTCTTTGTGGAAACAGCAGGTGCAAGCGTCTGGGCCTTCTCGCACCCACTAACGCTCATGTAACACCAAAAGCTACCGGTTGGGAGGGGAGGAAAGCCAGCCTATTGTGTTTAAGACACAAATCTTAAATATATACAATAACTTGCAGGTGAGGAATTTTAAGAATAAATAAACACGCAAGGTACTTGTCAAAGTGCAGCCAAATGAAATTAAATAATTATGTAATAAATATGGTAGTGGCAGGAAGTTAAGTGTCCTCGAGGGGCGGGGTTATCTTTCGGAAGCTGTCTCCTGATTGGACCAATTGAATCAACGTCTGCAGGGCAAGCAACAGGGAAGCTGGCGCCAAACAGGAGCATGGCTAGATTGTTGACAGATTTTTTGACAGACGTTTTCGAGCCGCGAAAGACGGCGTTGAGACGCAGATAACGACGGGCGGGTAACCCAGGGAGTCAGTTCAGGCGCCGGACGCCTTTCCAGGGACGGTGTTGAATGAAGACATCGACGGGTCGGGGCACACCGGCGGGTGTTTTCAATTTATGCGTCGGGACGCCTGCGAGTTGTGGTACTCGGACCGGTTATTTTAGAATTATTACAAAGCGTCGCAAGTTGGGGCGGCAGACCGCTGACGACGCAATGGTAACCTTGAACGTTACTCAGCTACGTATTGCTCAGACTAGCGGGCGTATAATCATAAGTACAAAACTGACAAACCCTGCACAATAACGATCATGCCACGGGAGGACAGTGAGAGCTTGCTACCTGGTTTAAACTGAACTTGCCGACTTCCTATTACTCCACACACGTTACACCACAAAACTTTAGGTCGTCGCCAATTAAGAACAGTATTATATTCTGCTGAAATGAATCTTTTTGGTTGTATTAGTTCTTGAAAAACGTGCGACCTGGTAAATTTTGCAATAAATTTGGTTCTGCTGGCCGACGTATTCTTTCGGGGATCTTTCGGTTACTTCGTCCCTTCATTCCGGTGCTGCGGCATACTCATATCATGTCACCCATCACAAGCACAAGCCCAAAATACCTAGCTGTTAAGTGCTAATCAAATTCTCTTTACTTATTCAAAAGCCTCATGTCACGGAAACATACACCCAATAAAACCAACAGCTTTATTGAATCTAAAAAAATTTACACTGAAATTAGATGTCACGAGCCAATGGCTATTCCCTCAAATTTATGGACACAAGAATAAAAAAAAAATTGTTGTATTTTTAAAACATTTCTGAAAGTCTAGTAGAAGTCCTTTACTTTACATTATTAGATTTCTTTAAATACAAAAATGTTTGGTTTTTTTATTTTATAACTGTACGCTACAGCCCGCGACATCAATTAAAACTCTGTGTTAACTACGCAACTAACGTTATTCATTACGGTTTCGCTAAGATATGTTCCCGTAACGTCAAAATTTTGACTTCAACATGCAAATTTGGGAAAACTATGCACGCTAAAATATTGTTCTTCAGATTATAATATATAACGCTATTTCGTACAAATTAAATTTTGGAATTTTTTACACCATAACGACCTTAAACTGCTTTCACGGTATAAAGAACCTAAAAAACAGAACCTGTATTGCAGTATCAGCATCGCCGTCTCCTGTTGCTTCACATTTATGCAGTTTACTAAAAATATGCAAACAGGCTATTTTCTCTATCTTCCTAGTTAGTATTCAACATTAAAACATAACGTAAAACACTTCATAACAAATATAGTTGAAACCATCACTGATTCACAGCACACTAGTGACAGAGTATGTGAGGACATGGTGTCGTAGTTCGTAATCCGCCCCCTCCCCTCTTTTTTTTCACTTCTTTACAACTCCCGGCTGTGGGCCGTTATTTATGACAGGGCCTTGATCTGACCAGTCTTTCTTCGACCTGACACACTTGCCCTCCTGCTGAGAAAGGGTCGCAAAGGACTTCACACAAGAGAAAAAACAGGAACTATATGCTGAACACATCACACAGCGCTTTTCGAGCAAGAACGAATCTCGCTTACGTAAAAAGGAGCTTGAGAGAAGGGAAAAAGTTGTTTAGCAATGTTTAATTTTGCATTTACGATCACATATGAGTGTTAAGGCATTTGTGAGTCTGTTTGCGTGGATGAATATTGTTAACAATTATTTATTTGTAAAAATTTAATGCTTCTTCTGTATATATTTTAAAAATTTACCACACGAAAAAAAAAAACACAACGGGTTCTTAGGGGGGCTGTCGCCCCCTCCGCCCCCCCCCCTTAAATCCGCCACTGTAATTGGCTCAGTCAAATGAGACACGGCTCTTCGCATAGACACGCTGCCAATAGCTGTGAAGTAGAATTGCAGATGTGCACGTAAGCCACTGAAACAAACTGTGGCAAAATTCTTTTCGCAAAAAACAAGGGTCCGTAGTCATTACGTAAAAACCAGAAAGGTAAAAAATTTAATAAGAGAAATTGGGCACAGAAACTGCTACGGAATTGGGCTTCTGTGAGGCCGGGTTTACACAGGAATTTCGTCGTACCCTAAGAGTTAGTGGACGCTAGCTTTTTTTTTTTTTACTTTTGAGGCACGGAAACGAGGATGGCCATTAGTCGAATATAACACGTTGGTCAAACACCTCGTCGCCTCTAGGCGCGGAGTACTAAACTAGCGCGCAGTGTTCTCGTATAAACCGTTTTCCAACGGGACTTCAAGTGACGACCCTATTATATTATTTGTGGAAAGTATGAGGTAAAGTCCAATGCAGGTTTCTATGGTTTAGTTTTCCGAATACAGTTGATATTTTCTCAGCTTCAGCAACGTGAAAAGTCATTTTTAGCACTTTTGAGGATCTTATAAATCTTGTTTTTAATTAGCGGACGGCATTTTTTAAGTCAAAGGGACACAGTTTGAAGTGTGTCTTATTTTCGTAGATAAACAAATTGGAAAATTTTAATGTAGCTATACAAAAAAAATTACTTTCCGTACCACTTTACAGCACGACTCACGCGCCAGGTCCACCAACTATACACCTGGTAGTTTAACGGTGATTTTGAAAATATTTCTTCTAAAGAAGATCATATTCATATCAAAGAATCCCTAAAGAGAATAGAGAATAGTTACAAATGTGTCATAATTTGTATTTGTACCTAAATTTTTTAGTAGAATAAACCTAACAGTTTTTTTTTTTTTTTTTTTTTTCAGATTTTTGCACCAAAGTGTCACGAAGTTCGTTATGAAAATAAGGTAAAATCGAGCATTATCATTTTTTTGCGAACGAACGATACATTACATTGCAAAACCACTACGCAGAATTGTGCACTTAAAGAATGGAGTCTTGAATTTTTCCAAGTATTCCGTTAAGAAAGTTTTGAGTATTTTTGAACTAATGTGAAAAGAAAGTTCCTATTACGACTACCGAAATGTCTCCATAACGGTTTCACTATTTCAGTAGTTTACTAGCTGTTGAGAAGTTGTTAATTAGTGATTTTTTCATGCAAAGTATTGCCGCACCCAAGGTAAAAATGTTGCTAACATCAAAGAAAGTGCAGAGAAGTCAATCACTGAATATGCTACATTGTTTCCAGCCGTAACATGCAAAACTTCGTTCAAAACTTTTATAACTTTCCGCAATTTTTTTTTTTTTTTTTTTTTGCTAAAGCACATTCTTTGTACAAGATATGGCGTTGATATAAAGCTAATTTTCGCTCTCTCTTATCTTGTGACGAAGTTACAGTACACAGTAACTTAGTGCTGTAATCTTTCTTCGGTCTCTTGAGAACAGTGCATGTGTTAATCATCCATTTGTCTCTTTGCTTCTGCAGCAGATGTTTTCGCCAGTTTTCTGCTTCGCGGTAAGTGTTGCACATTGTGTACACATTGTGATGTACGCCTTAAGAGCCCGTGTCATCCAATTATGCTGAATTTTTCTTAATGTTTTCCGGATTAAAAAGTGCTTAAGTTTATTTGAATAGAAACGTATGAAATAACAGTACCTTTCATTAAGCACATTTTATTCGAAATATTAAAGCATTAGAATGGAATAATTGAGTTAATTAAAATTTCAGATAATTATTATCTCTCCCCGTTTATGAATACTAAATTGCTCCTAGTATTAATTTACTTCAATAATTCGCAACTAATCGTAAAAAGTAATGTTTCTGTTAAAAGAAGTTGCCGGTAATTCGTCACGACCTTAATTTATTTTACGAAAATGTATATTTTTTACAAAATTTTGACACTGCCTCGCTCCTTCATGCATATGTATTACAATAATGCCCTATTTGTGTAGCAGTGATGTGCTAATCGGCAAAATGTTTAAGGCATGGAAAAAAATTTTAATATGGTATTTGTAATTCTAGTGTTTTTTAAATTCGAAATGTAAGTATTTAAAAAAGTGCCGTCACAACTTATCTATTCGGTAGATTTATTCGTATTTATAGTTTTGTAGACGATACTTGTGAGTACAGTTTCCTGTTTCGAAACAGTTTTAGCTCGCATAGTTTTCTCATAACGGTGCTTCAAAGTCTAAATTTGCACGTTACGCTGCAATGTAGGCCTAAATAGTGAAAACCATACTTAAACGAAATAATTCACAGTGAAATAATATGTCATGGGTTACGTAACCAAATATTAGACAAACTCACAATGATAAAGTTATGTACTTTAAAAAATGCTTTAATTAGCAACCTTTTTACCTGTACTTTTGCGTTTATTTTTTTTTTTTTTTAGATTCAAAATATTACGCTGTAAATTTATAAAATTTAGTTTACATAAGCCATGGTAGGTTATTTCACTGTGAATTATTTAATATGAGTAAATGAACTAGTTATCACTATTTATATAGCAGCGTAACATGCAAATTTTAACTTTGACGCACCATTATGAGAAAACTATCCGAACTAAAATTGTTTCGTAAGAGAAAACTGTGCTCACAAGTACACGAAAATACAACATTATCATTTGATACCTCTTGAAGACCCTTAAGGGCGCTGACTATAAGAGTTGTTTTGTGCGTTGTAGGCTCGGAAACAAAAGAGTGATAAGGACTACACTGACGCGCGTATAGCCTATAAGGTTCCGTCGCTTCTATGCGCACGGTACTAAACTGGCGTGCATTATTTCTCGTAGTGCCGTTGGAACTATGGTACTTTAAGTGGCAAACCTGATATTTTATTGCCGGAAATTCTGTGTTTAATTACACTGCAAACCCCTTTATTAGTTTCGCTACATTCTAAGCAGTATATTTTGAGGTTTGGTTGTGCGAAAATGCTAAAAGGCCGATTTTAGCAACGCTGGAGGGTTAATAAATTGATATTCTTCAATGCGGGAGATGTTTTTAAGTACGTTATCACTATGCATTGTAACATATTTTACTTTCGTATAGAGGTACACTGGAAACATATACGATAGTTTTGTAAATAAACTCATATTTCGAATCCCCTGCAGTGTAGAAAAATTAATTTCTTATTTTCCCAGTAGGCTGTTTAACGTATTGACATTATCTCTTATTATTTATTCGTCTAATGAATATTTTATATCGTATAGTTACTTTCAATAATGGCGTGTCAAAATTAAATGTTTAATGTTTTGGTAACTTGAAATTAGTTCTAGTTTTTGACAGTCATTAAGGTTGGCACGTGAACAATTTTTTTTAACGCGAAATATACTTTATTTTATATACTTAATAGGCTGACAGTCAGCTGAGTGCTTCTGTTCAGAAATCATGTGTGGCAGAGAGAACTACTCTCGACCACGGCAACTAGTCCCGCGGGAGAAAAGCGAACTACCGCTGTGTTGTTATTGACCACAGTGCGCATCTTGTGTGGCGCACCACAGCACCGGTCATAATACTGTGGCACAGGCAGCTGGCTCGGTTTTCGCCACTACGTCTGCACTGACCGTGTGCCATGAACTAATGTCAGGTGCAGTACACTTCCCCTCCCTGTGACGTATCTACCTACTACTAGCGCCACGTTTCTTCCCCTCGTGGAAGGACTAGTTATCGTGGTTGAGTAATAGCTGTTTACATAGACACTGCTTCATACGAAACTGCCAACACAACTGCTGTTATAAGCTAGAATTCTTACTTGAGAGAATACTTGTTTGTAGAAGGCCGCACTGTCAGTAATGTCGTGGTTGAGATCACCACTTAGCCTTTCTGGTAGGGAGGCTGCCGCAACACGTAAATGTTGACTTTAGCGTAACGTTGTGACAATACTATGCATGCTACGCATTGTCCAAAGGATAATAACACGCCGCTAGTAACGTCTACAAAACTAACACTATGTTGTGCAAACATATGGTAAGGTAAGATAATTGGGCTTTACGTCTTGTCGACAGCGAGGTCATTAGAGACGGTGAAACACAACTTGGTACTTTGACAGTAGCTGGGATCGGCCTTCCCAGTATTCACCTGGAGCAATTGAGGGAAATCATCCACACTACCGATTCATCCGATTGGGACGAAACTTTGGTGAGTTGTGGGTGTCACTGCATTAATTTCAGACAAAAACTTGTGTGAAATGGATTGGAGGAAAGGTGTACAAAATGGTCAGGAAGACAGAACTGGGTGCCCAAAAATTGAGATAAAAAATTATTCTTTTGAAATACATTCCTAAAACGAACATAGCTAAGGCCACGATTTTGTGGCGAAAATATTTGTGCAACATTTTATTTCAATTCCCTACGTGCACATAGGCAGACCTGCTTCATGGTTATTGGCGGTGTGTATGTGTGTAGCGACATCTCTCATTTGACTGCAACAAGTACAATGAAGCTACTGTGACACCATACGTATGTGATTTGCTTGTAGAACCCATGACAACTTCCTCTGAGAAAGGTCGACGAGTAGGCTGCAAAAGTGCCCGGTAGCAGACCTGGACAGTCTGTTAGGGGTAAGATAGGCCACGACTCAAACCAAGAGGAGGCTAAGCTGAGGATCTCATTCGGGGGACAACATTGTGGGCGAGAACCTGGGATGGGTGGCCCTAGGCTCTCTCGCTAGCTACTGTTACTCCTTTGGAAGGTGGGTGGAGGCGCAGGTTAGTGTTCCGTCTAGGGGTTCGGCGATTCCAACTGACTGTTAGCTAAAGTTCACTGCCCATGGGGGCCGAGCGCCGGGATGGCTTTATGCTAAGAGGAACAGTGAACAAAGAAAACCACGAGAAATCGTGAGCAAATCGGTGGAACCCATGACAAGTGAGAGTTAAAACATCAAATTACTGATCATTAGCAGGGCCATGAACTTTTCGGGAAAATAATTTTGCCCCAGTTTGTTTCAGTGCCTTACGAACACGTCTGTAGCTCTGCTTCATTGTTATTGGCAGCGTGTGAAGTGAAGTGTCTCATTTGACTGGCAACCACAGAAAGGTTACTGCGACAACACAAGGCTGTGATTTGCTGGTAGAAACACACAACACGTGACAATTAAAACATGCAGTCACTGACCATGAGGCAGAACTCCAATTGTTAGAGCCGAGATTTTATGGAGAAAAGATTTTTACAACATTTGGTTTCGATGCGTCATGTGCACACCTGCAGCTCTGCTACATCGTCTGTGGTTGGATGATTTTACTCTCACTTACCTTGGCAAATTATAGACGTACAGACTCATAATAATCTTATTCTGATTGGTGCAGTCAAATGAGAAACGTGTCTGAACAAAGACACGCTGCCAATAACCTTGAAACAGAACTGCCGATGTGCACGAGAGACACTGAAACAAAGTGGGGCAAAAATCTTTTCGCGACAAAATCGTGGCCCTACCAATTGTGAACTCAAGACACTGAAACAAACTGAGGCAAATTTCTTTTTGTGAAAACTTCACGCCCTAAATCATTATAGATAGTGAGAAACCGCGAGTATCTGTTCTGGCAGCGTATTCTCTAAATCTGAGTAGCGTCCTGATGACTGGACGACAGTTATGTGCCATCGTTTTTCTGTTCACAGGCCTATCATCATAGATATTCAGTCGTAGCGTAGCAGAATTGGTATTGTCCTAGTCAAATAATGACTCACCAGTAACGAACGAATGGCGTCGGAAGTACATTGAAGTAACGAACGAATGGCGTCGGAAGTACATTGAAGCCTTACAGCAAGCAGTAATCTTTTCCCGCGATAAATCACCATCTCGGCTGATCATGAAGCAACAACTTCAGATGTTCACATAAGACATTAAAAAAAACCAAACGGTGCCAAAATATTTTCGTGACAAAAAAAGCAACAGCTAGTGAAACATGTATATCGATTATTAGTCTTGGTTACGGCGTCCAAGTGAGGAAAAATCATAATGTTATATTTGTATTAAATAGTGTTAGATCTGTGGATGCTACTTGGGGGCACGTTTTCCTCTTACAAACAATTTTAGCTCAGCCAGTTTCCTCATGATGGCACATCAAAGTCAAAATGTGCACGTTTTCAGTTCTTATAAGCTGCAAAAATCAATTAACATAAAATAATTGAAAAATTAACACTGAAACTACATATCACGGGCTACTACTCGACATGTTCTAAAATCAACTACAAAATATTTTTGTGCGTTTAAAAAAATCGATAAAAGAAGCTAAAAAATTCAAAATTTCAGGAATTTTTTTAAATTTAGAAATATTTTGTAATGTGTTTTGAAACATTACAAAACATGTTGTAGTTTCGGTGTGAATTTTTCGATTTCATGACATTAATTGGATTTTGCGGCTTTTATTAACTAAAAACATTCAAAATGTTTACTTCATATTGCCGTAATGGGATAACTGGCTGAGTGATTATTATTTTTTTTTTTTTTAAAGGAAAATGTACTCGCAAATAACGTCTACAAAACCAAAGATATTTCATATAAATATAATTTTACGATTATTCGATTATTCCCCACTTGAACATCCTTCAAGTTTCTTGGTAAGTGCTGACTTCAAAGCCAAGAAGAACTGGACTATATGCGCACGTCATCTTCGTGGCGAACAGTTTCCTCCAGGAGGAGAGGCGGTCCAAGGTCGCATGTTTTGTGGCGTGCGTGTCGGCCAGGCGGGTTGCGTCGACCTGATGTTCCCCGCTCCTTCTCCATCACTCTTCCCCTCGTGCAGGCGGAAGTGTAGTACTGTGTATCCTGGAGCAGAGAGCGCGTGGGCGGACCACCAATGTCAGCCGTCGCCAAGATGTAGTCGCCAGTGTCGATGAAATTAGTGGAATTTCAAATTGTTTGTGGAACTTTACGTAAGATGAATGGCTGTGTGAAATGATCGATTTTAAAGTCAAACAAATTCTGACACGACATAGATTATTTACCCCCATTGCAAGAATATTTTGTACATTATCAATTCCCGATATAAACCTGGTATGATTGTTACTGTTTCGAAACTGAATAAGGTTCACTCTTGGGTTTCTTAGACGTCATAGAACTACTATGGCGTATGTCCACAGTATTTCACTAAATCAAATAAATAACGTTACCACCCCATGTACGGATTATCGGTAATAGTTAAAATGCAGGTTTTAATGTGAAATTAGTAAAATATTTTACAAACGGGAAAAATTTTGTGGACGTATGTTTGTTCACAGCAGCTAATGCTTTTTAATATTATTATTATTTGCTTTTTTGTTTTACTGTGGCGTATTCTGCATCTTGGCAACATTCGCTAGTTATGGCGATGTCCGCAAAAGCGGTTCAGTTTATGGTACTAACCCACTGTATGACTCGTTCAAATATTACGTTATATTTTACGTTAAAAATATATATTTTTTTTAAATTTTATATTTTACTTACCATGGAATACTGGAATGAATTTATCTTATCAAAATGTCAGCGTGGCGTGCATGTAAAACGCGTCATATATGCAAAACAATAACATGTTTATTAGGTCATTGCGCTTTTCAGTGTATGCTGAACTGTCCAATTGTGGCACGTCGAACGTCAACGACTGAACCTTCACCTTCGTCTTTTTCTCCAGCTCCAGCAAGCTGCGACGTCCAGCCTCTGCAAGAGTTAGAATTTTCCTAAAGCAAAAGTCACTTGACGTTTATGATAAGTAACCACCTAGAGTTATGTAGGTGTTCCAGGTTATGTCAACACCATCTAAAAGCCTGCGAACAATTACAGGTTTAAAGACAGTGAGAGTCCAAAAAAAAAAACTACACATTTGACTTATTTGTTGTATATGTTAAGAAAATGCGACAGCAGGAACGTATTTTTACGTGTTAATTTGTTTGTATCACAATTTAATAATAGTATGTAGCTTCTTTTCTCGATATTTTGAACGTTTTGCGTACAGTTTAAGTTCGCTGTGGTTTTGGTTATTTGTACTTGTACTGTTTACATTCTTTAACGCCAATTGGCCTGTTCAGACTGCTAACATCAGTTTACCCTAGGAGTTAATAGAAAAGCTACTCTCGTAACTTGTTGGTCGCTTGAAAACTTTTCTAGGGTTACTGCTTGCAAGTCTAAAGCTCTAATTTTGTCCTATCCGTCTTACCCTGTAGACTTAGTGTAACCGCCTTTTGGGAAACGTCATTGAACTAGTTGGAGGAAATAAAAGTAAAGCTATGCCTTGGGTGAGACTAGTGCGCAGATCAACAATAATACCACCGTTCTGCACAAAGAACTAAAATTGATGGCAGTGTTTTCGTAGCATATGACCATGTTTCTGTGGGATTTTGAGAGGTGACCATGCATTATATATTTTGAGAGATTACCAAATATTTTGAGTAGTGAGTACATATTTTGAATGGTCACCAATAATTTTGATGGTGATACATTCCGAGTTGTGACCCTATATTTTAAGAGGTGCACATATCTTTTTATCGGTAAACATTTATTTTATCCGGTGACCATATATTTTGTATCGTGGAATATTTTTCGACCGGTGACCATATATTTTGAGTGATGACCAGTTATTTTGAGGGTAAATATATTTTTATTTTAGTGGTGACTGTATATTTTGAGTGGTGACTGTATATTTTGAGTGGTGACTGTATATTTTGAGTGGTGACCATATATTTGGACCAGTGACCATGTATATTTGACCGATGACCAAATATTTTGAGTTGTGACCATATATTTTGAGCGGTGACAGTATATTTTCAGCGATTAGTATTTATTTTGAGCTATGACTATATATTTTGAGCGGTGGCCATACATTTTGAGCGCTGATAATATATGTTTGCGCGGAGTATTTTTTAAAGTCTAAGCGTAGATTTGATTGAGTGTTATTTTAAGGTGACTGCCTGGATGAACGTGTTTTATTATTTTGTGGTCTAGAAGTGCGAAAACTGTAAGGACGAGACACCACGCACATCACGCATCACCCTAGCCTCTAGGCGCAAGTCACCGAGCTAGCACGCAATCTTCTCGCCGACAACTCGCCTCAATAACATAATATTGAAGATAAAATTGTATTTACCTGCCTATTTATTTAAGATCCTTCACTAAAATTTACGTAACTTAAAAGGACCGCAAAAAAAAACACCCATGTTTGCCATTTTCGGCAATGTGGAAAACATTTTAAAGATACATGCAGGAACTGGAATGGGTATAACACGCGTGTATAGTTCTTTGAATGCTATTCGTACGCAAACATCACTCACACGCTGAACAGTTGTCGAATGAACCTCTCTCGGTCGAAACTCTGCACACCCCTCGACTGCCTGGGCAAACGGCCACCTTATTAGTTAAACTTATAGTGAATGTTTTTAGCAATTTCGCCTTTAAGATTTAATAATAGCCGTGAACACTACGACACTGGCCATGCGCCGGTCGAGGACTTGTGCCTTGGAATAGCGCAACGTGTGTGGCCTGTGTGGTGTATGTGTTGCTCGCAGAACTGACATCCGCTCCACGTCGGATAATAACATGCCTGTATACTGCGCGCACCACCTAAGTTGGCGAATAACAGGCAAGGGGAAGGGGGGTCTCTTGCGTCTGATATACCATTGTTTATTAGTCAAATGCCTTTTATGTACTCGGAGTCAGTGTTTTCATCCCGGGTTTCACTATGTGTTTGTGCCATGGCCTGATGTTCGAATTCCGGGAACGTTGCCATATTCTCAGCAGCTGCTACACGCCAGCTAATGTGGCACGCTCTGTATGTTGCTTGAAACCGCAAGCCGGTGGCAGAAACTAAACCGCATTCTGTCTCGTACTACACTGTGGAACTCAATAACATGGGTTTGATTAGTGGCTGGCAGCTGCACGATTGTATCAGCGAAGGTGAGTAGGCAGCCTTGTGTAGGCAGCGCTCTGAGCTTCTCTTCGACAGCAAGGTCTTAGGTGGAACCCATAACTCGGTGAGGCAAGAAACTGGGAGTTAGAGGTCCTTTTCATCGCGCATGAGCGTGTCAAGCTTGTTTATATTACGCAAAAATGCTAACTGTGGCGTAGATATATTTGTTTATTAAAAGTAAACACGGGGTGTTCGGAAATTCATATTATAAACTTCAAGAGCTAGTAGAGGGGACTGAGTAGACAATATTTTTTAATGGAAGCCATTCCCGGAAACGTACCGTTTCCGTGCTACAGCCATTACAATGTGTCGGATGTGCCGGAGTTGTTTTGCAACCAAATAAGCAGTATGACGTCAGAAGAGCACCGTGTCAAATGAGGTGTGATATAAGGTACCGAATTAAGTGATTTTTGACTCGTTACAGAAGAAAACCATCATTTATTTGGTAACAATACTTACGTTATAAAAAACTTTTATTTATTAAACTATCATTTGTGTCAACAGTGGGAAAAACGTATTTCTGTCTGCCAGGGTGAACGTCACATGCCATCATGTGATCCTCTGCCGTCCTATCCGGTTACAAAACAACACCGGCACATCCAACACATTGTAATGTCTGTAGCATGGAAACTGTACGTTTCCGGACATGGCTTCCTATTCTAAATATTGTCTACTCAGTCCCCTCCATTAGTCCTAGAAAGGTGTAATATGAATTTCCGAACATCCTGTATGTTTTGAAGATGCGACACAATTATAACAACTTTATAACATATTTTGTGTAGTTCCTTAAAATTGTTAAAAATTACTTCTGCGGACCGGGTTTTCTATAAAAAAAAATACCAGCCTGATTTGTTAAACAGGAAGATAGTAACTTTGGTTTGCCTTTGCGGTACATTTCCCGCAAATACAAATGTAGGGCTACTGCTTAAGGTGGCCGTCTTGTCAAGACCACAAAAGTGCGTGGCACAGAGCTTCAACCGATACAAACTTATTCAAAAAATGTTCGTGTTACGTAAGCGACGTCTGCTTAGGAATAGCATTCAAAGAAGGTTACTCGTGTGTATACCCTAATCAGGTCTTACATTTATCTCATAAGAATATTTTCTCACTGCTTAAAACGGTAAAAATGGGTTGAGTTAGTGAGAGATTTTGGTCAGCGCTCAACGTCGAGGTCTTCAGCGCGGGGTGAGGGGCGACATGAGGTGAGTATGGAACAGCGTCGGAATGAAAGGGCGGAGGAAACGGTAGATCCCCCGAGAAAAACCCGCCGACCAGCGGAATCGTCCGGCACGATTCCCACATCCGAGAATCTGGAGACCAACCCCGATAATCGAACCCGGATCGCCTTGGTGGGATGCGAATGGTCTGACCAATCAGTCACCGCGGCCCCTCAAAAATGAGTTGAATTTGCGGTCGTTTCTGGAGATGAAGTTCTTGGCGTCGAGTTTGAAAGTTATAGGAATACCATCATTGAATGCCTTATAAAGGCGAGTTCAATAACTTGCGCGTAGAGGCTAGGGAGAAGCCTGATGCGTGGGCTGTGTCGCCCTTACCGATTCCGCAATTCTAGGCCTCGAACACGCACAATACGTTCACTCAGAAGGCCACTTTTAAGAAACTTGGCAAAAGACTAGCCTACTACAGAAACACTCTGCGCCAATGAATAGTTCCGCGCATGAATATGGAATTGTTCTTCGTGCGTATCAGTGTAGCTTCCCAGTTTCGTTGCTTACAGCAGGCAAAAAGCTTCACGCCATTATATAACTTAGTCAGATGTGGCATATATCATAGTTTTCGCTAGGAGTGATGTCGAGAAATGATGGGCAAAACAAAATGAGGACGGCCTGAATGGTATTCGAACCCGGGTCCCAGCGAATGAGTCCAGTTTCTGCAAAGATACGCCGTTTTTCGTGATGGTTGACTGGCACGTTTTGCAAAAATCTGCCTGGAGCGAATTCGGAGAACCAATTTCTATCAGCCAAAGCCCTGCACACTTCTAGGCGGCCTGCAGCCGAACATATTAAGGGCGCCGCCAATCTGCGCGTTAGAGACTCAGAAATTACGGAGACATAAGGGCGATCTTGAAACGCGCATCAAATGCCGTATCGCCTCAACGATTCAAGCGCTGAACTAGCGTGCGCAAGGTTCCCGCCGAACAATTTTTAGTATGGATCATTAAGCAGTGACCATATAGTGTTATTGGTAGAAAGTGCAGGTCATAATCTGAGTTTCACGTACATCTGGTTAGTACATTTAGAAATACGGAAGTCTGAAAAGGCAGTTTTTTATTTGGGAGAGCTTAGAAACAGTGGTTTTTTAATGAGCATGGTGTCTTAACAATGAAGTTCCGACCCTGTCTGAAACTTATTTTATTTTCGTACGTTGACACAATGGGCACACGTGGAATATTTTCGTAGAAAAAATCCTGTGTACGAACACACTGCAACGTATTTCAAGCGTGGGCAGGCGGCGCCATTAAGGGGCCATAAATCTTCGCTTGAAGTGATTTGCAGAGAATTGCTGTTATTCCTCATTTCAGGAAACAACATAAATCGCATTGCATGTGTCTGTCTACGAAAATACCACTCACACTTCAAACGATATCGCTGTAAGTTAAAAAATTCCGCACGTTTATTAGAAACCGAGCGAGGTGGATCAGTGATTAACACTCGCCTCGCATTCGGGAGGACCTGGATTCGATCTCCGGCTCCGGCCATCCTGACTTCGGTTTTCTAGGCTTTCCTTAAATCACTTCAAGGTGAATGATGGAGTGCTTCCTCAATACAGGACCAGGCCAACTTCTTACCCCTATACCCTTTGTACCTATTATAGGGCCTAGTGTTCGTTATTCGAAGACACGTGAAACAACAAACAGAGTAATACATTAGTTTCGGCTCCTTCGAAAAACAGCTTTTACAGACTGCCATATTTGAATTTAAAAAACTGTTTCGAAAGTCACAATGATAGGCACATTCGTTGAACTCTGAACCATACTTCCCAGTAACAAATTGGCATGAATGCCGCTTGGAATCTAATAAGGACAAAATTGTAAATATCTACACGACAGTAGACTGGCTTGAGCTTAGAGGTGATACTGCATTAGAAACACCAGTCAACGGCATCCTTAGCTAACCATCGGTTTTGTGCCACACGCACACAAACGCATCCTATCTAGGACCAGATTGGCGCTCTCTTGATATTTGACTGTCGCCATCTCAGAGGCATCACGCTCCTAAAGGGAGAATATAGAGTGTCGGAAGAGAGAGAGAGGTGGGATGTTTATAGGACAACTTCATAGTTTTCCTCGTCGGAACACTTCCCGCCGCTGTTTCAGCACTCCCTCTCCTCGCATTCACATATCATCGTGGTAAAACCCGCTTTTCTGTCCGTTTTTCCTCTCTCGTAGTTTGGAAACACCCGTTATCATTCTTGTGTGCCACGCCAATTCGGGATGGCACGTGTTCACGCACGTACACCAACGGCTCGTCGTCATTGGCCATGTATAAAGTTTGAATTCACCGTTACACACAACATTACTCCCAGGTGCTGATAGTGTCATAAAGGTTATGTACGTAGGTAATAATTATCATCATTATTATTATTATTATTATTGCGATTTTTTACTTTTGTTCAACAGTGAGGTCATTATAGACGGTTACAATCAACTAACACGAGAAAAGGAACTTTGAGAGGAATCAGCCTTGACCCATGATAAGGAACCACCCCCTCATTTGCAAGGAGTGATTTCGGGAAAACGTGGAAAACCGAAATCAGGATGACCGGAGTCGGAATTCGAAACAGGGTCTCCTCCGAATGCAGAGGCCAGCATATTACCTTGCTCGGTATGATGATGTCGAGGACGATGACGATGATGATGAGTAAGATGATGGTGATGAAGATCAATGTGGCGGTGACTATGATCAAGGCAATTGTATTGATGATTGCAAATATAGTGGTGTAGGTGGTGATGATAAAGATGCTGATAGGGGACCCGAAATTTTGCCAATTGATCTGAGGAGAGGTTGGATTTATTAGCCACGCATAGGTTGGTACCTTTTTTTTATTAGGTAATTGTTTATGAAACTTGTCCTTGATAACTCTGAACCAAATGCGAACGTACACGAACACGTTCACAGACGCCAGTGCTACAGTGCTGAGGACAGATTGTATACAGACTGTAATGTCCAGCTGGCAGGATGTGGAACTCGCAAAATTTCCGTGTCTCTAATGAAGATGAAGATGATATCTTACAAAATGTACACTAAGAGTAAATTTGGAATAATAAAGTGTACTGTCTCCTTCAAGCCTTCCAGCCGTCACCACCTCGCCAGGATGGTCCTGGGTCGAGACCCACGACGTGCCGCCATCCGTCGATAGCCGCCACAATCATCATCAGCCTCCGGCATCATGCTAACGGTGAGGTCTAAGATGTCCAAAGGGTCACCCTTCATAGAGTAGAACAAATAATTAGTTAAACAGCCGCTCCCCTCCAACCTAAATTATGTAGTACAACCGTGTAGTATTTTGTAACTAACTTGTGTAGAGTAAAGCCACCGTAATTATATTAATATATATTTCATTTAACCGTAACCCTCACCCTTAACTTAACCACTTAACTAATAAAGTGCCTACCTCTGGTTACAGCCACCCAACCACTATAAATAATACGTAAAACCTACTAAAATATATGTTTTACAACACTGGTACTGATTTCTGAATTCAGTACAGGCGAATGTTGAGATAGTTCCTGGTAGAGTCCCTTCGCCAATCCCCCGTGTGTCTCTACCGTGGCAATGAAGTTGTTCGAGGACACGTTAAAATTCCAATAAATAAAAAAAAAACTGCCTTTAACAGTCGGTTGAAAAGTCACTTGGTAACTGTTTCGCAACAACTTAGTTCTCATAGAAAGTGTTTCCTTGGCACATATATTTAACAATACCTTGTTTCTTCACAAGTTTACAGAAACTGTTTCCCGTCATGCCTTAAGTTACTTGTGACGAAAAATCTATCAAAGAATATATTAATGTAGCTAAGTTGAGTGTGCAAGACTCTCGCATTCAACACTGCCAGATAGTGTGCCTCTCTCTCTCTCTCTCTTTCCTCTCTCTCTTTCTTTCTGTTTCTTAACAGGAAAATAATTATTTCTCGAATTACATGTTGTTGGTAACGAACTATGCGCCACGATGTTTTCCGTTGCATGGCCCAATAACTTGCGTTAACTTGCCACGTGTGCAGGAAGTGTAATTGGCTGTCGAACTGCACTGCCACGGGTTAGAAATACGCTTTCTTTATTTCGAAGCATTATTCGTGTTCATAGTGTACCTATATGAGAAAATAAAACACATTCCATAGGATAACCTTTTAAAGTACTTTTGGAAACTTGCGTCTAGGTAAGGACGCTCTTAATGCCGCTTTGGCTATTTCCTCCTCTTCAGTCGGCTACCTAAGCAACAAACGGAAGTCTACGCATGCGCCAACTCTTAGCACGCCGCAGACGCGCGAAGCTGGAATTCAACATATTAATTGTTATTGTATTCGTCATAGTTATCATCACAGCCACCATCATTAGCTTCCCCACTGAATCATCAACATCATTACTGCCACCACCATCAACACCATCACTATTGTCATCACTACCACCAAATCATCACCATCATCCCCACCATCACTTTATTATCACCATAACCACATTTTATATTATCACCATCACCACTTAATCATCATCTTCACCATCACCACCCCCACCACCACCATTTATTATCACCAACATTTCCCTCAGCATATCATCATGTTTGTCATCGGCTTCATCAAGTTCTTCTTCATCTTCGTCAGGATGATGGCACCGTTGATTCATAATATCTTAAGTCGTTATTCACCATCGTGACTATTACTATCCTTTCCATTAGCCTAGATATTTTGCAGGCAATCAAAACTTTCGTTAGTGCATATCACTATCATATGCTGTAAAAAATTTGTAGCCTTACGTTAACAAATAAAATCGCTGGAAACCTGCAACAGTTATGAATAATATTACTTTGTAACTATAACTAACTGCAGTGTAAAACGTGCAACATTTTGAAAGGAAAATTGTTGCTAAACAAATAATAGTTTGAGTACTGGTTCCAAGTATTTTCCTTTTACAAAGTACAATGTTTACACTGTTATAGTCACCTCTCTAACACGCCGGGGCGTGTTGTGTATTTACTGACCCACGCGTGGCATGTCATGGACGGGATTCGAACCCCGCAGACTCGCAACAGCCTTGTCGACATGTGTTTACGTAGTCAATGTATAGCATTTCATGACTGTGGTTAGTCGTTTACTTTGTACCGAGCACCTTCTGTGGCCGTGATCGCTGTGACGTTGCTGCAGTGGCGAGAAGGTCGAGCTATATGACGAGGCCTTTCTTCACTCAGCCGTGAGCTGTGGTGTTACCACATGGGCACGATGGGTATTCATAGCCTCCCGCCTCCTCTACCCATCACACGTTTCCTTTCTTCAATTTCTGCACCTTCTCTAGAAGGATGAGAGTTGATTGCTGAAGTATTTATTGTGATGAATTCGTGTTATCGTACAAGGGGAAATATAGCGGGTCTTAATTTTTTGCTGGAAATTTTGCACCCTCTCCAGAAGCTCCGCTGTGTTGGCAGACATACACGAGAAAAGGTGAATGGAATCGGCCAGGGTCTGTTCAGAGAACTATTCCAGAATTCGACTGTAGTGGTTTCTAATTCGGGTTCCCTCCCCCCTTCTCCTTCATGAAGAGTGTCAAGGGGTAAACTATGGCTGGGATAGACTGGGATAGGGGAGAAAAGAGGAGGGAATTAGCCGTGCTATGTAGTACAGCGCATTAACCTGGAGTGGATACGAAAAATCGTAAAGGATCAAAATACATATGACGAATGGACCGATAATTGAACTCGCGTCCTTCTGAATGCGTGATGAACAGCGTATTGTCTATTGTCACCGTTGTGCCTTCATGGGCTGTCAAAAAGTTCGCTACTTCCCGCCAGTGTTGCTATATATATATATATATATATATATATATATATATATACACACACACACACACATACACAAACACACACATGCTGTTCTCAGCAAATTGAGCACTTATCAAGCTCTGTTAGTTAATAATTTGTCTGCCAGCCAATGTACAGGAAGATTCAGAACGTAGTGTTATAATTTCGCACGGTGATGGGTTATGGAAAAATAAGTCGAAAATGCGATTTAAAATTTTCTAAAAAGTTAATTAAGGTGGGAGTGATGCTACCCCGAAAATAGACTTCAAATGTCATTTCTTAAAAAAAAACTACTTCATATTTCCCTGTATTGATACTATTCAGTGTGTTATTGCTTAATATCAAATTGTACGAATTTCACCAGCGGGATCGAGCCTATTTTTTCTCGCTTGAGGAACATAGTAGGTTTGTTAGGGACACTTTCGCCGCTGCACCAAACTTTATTTACTCGCCTCATGAGCGCCCGGGAATCGGAGTGCGTGATCTTGAAGCCAATTTGCGAAAATTAAACAATAGCAATCCTAGACAATAGTTTTAGCCAACGTTTTAAACAAAATTGTTTCCAGTGTTACGAACTTCTGAGGCACAATCTCTGACACCGGAACCTCGTGCATTTAACTGCAGCCTAAGAGATCATGCGTAACGAATTAGTAATTCTGGATAAATATTTACTCATAGAGTTGGCAAATATCATTATCTAGGATTGCCTTTGAGTATTTTTATCCATATTGGCTTCGATAAAAACGTAGAAATCAGTAGATGTTTTCAGTGTTTATTTATCTACCACGCACTCTTAAGAGTTAGTGGACCTGAGATTTTTTTACCCTTTGAGGCACAGAAACGGGCAAAGCTATACGTCGAATATAACACGTCCGTCAAACACCTCATCGCCTCTAGGCGTGGAGGACTAAACTAGCGTGCAGTGTTTATGTAGAAAGTATTTTCCAACGGGACTTCAAACGACGACTCTGTTATTTTATTTGTGGAAAGTATGTGGTAAAGTCCAATGCAGGTTTCTATGATTTTGTTTTACGTTTACGGTTGATATTTTCTCAGCTACAACAACGCTGAAAAGTCATTTTTAGCGCTTTTGGGGAGCTTGGCCATCATGTTTTTAACTAGCGGACGACAATTTTAAAACCATTGGAGCACAGTTTGAAGTGTGTCTTCTTTTCGAAGATAAACGTATTTGTAACATCTGTAGCAGTTATACAAGAAAAAATACTTTCCTTGCCACATTACATTACGACTTACGCGCCGGGTTCACTAATACTTAAGTGCTGACCAAATCTATCCTTAATATTAAATTTATTTAGGTTTTAAAGTATGAGCTTAAATGTAGGAGTATTGAATAAAATAGAAAATACTACACATACCTCCACTTTCTTCCTCTTCCGCTTGTTTCGCTCTTACCATCTCATCGACCAAAACTTACTAGTCTGGGAACGCTATTAAACACTCTTCCAAAGGTAGCAAAATCCAGCGACATGTTCTAAGTATGTACTTAGTTAAGTGTGTATGGTACATAAAATTACTTTTAAATATAAAATGCAGAGGTTTCTATAAGTCGACATGCAAAACTTATAAAAGGTAACCTTAGGTAACAATGTTTCCAACTTTTAAAGACAAAATTTTGTCTGAGCAACGCATTTGTTTAGCATAATTTGTTGCGCTTCAGTCAAATGTGCGAAATTACAGCGGGAGAAATTGTATCTCAGAAATACTTCTCCCGGAAAAAACGTTTGCTCAAAAAGTTGACAAAAGCTGTTTGTTTAGGATTGATTTTTTTTTTTTTTTTTCATACAGTATTCGAATAAACATGAACTTTTTAGTTGCTGCACTTAGCATTAATATATCTACTACACACTTCGTCTTCCTAGGCCGCCGAGCTGTGTGCGAAGCTTCGGCCAATAAACGTTTATTTGAAATCTGGTTATAACTTGTGTGAGTGATGTCTTCTTAGAATACAGCAGAAGCATTCTAAGGTTCCCATTTTAAGTCCTTCATTAAATTATAAAGACTGTTTTCTCGTGGTCTAGTGTGTAGAGCACAGGTGTTTTTGCTGCCCGTTTTAGGTGTGAAACGATTAGTGTACAAGCTTTTAAAATGCGTAGGCAAGTGCAATACACCTTTATGTTGAATATAATTTCAAGGTCATCATTTACTGTATCGTAGAGGCGAGCTATCGACAAGAAGACTCCACGCTAGTTGAGACAATAGACACTTACAGGGAGAAGCGTGATACGTCGTTCCTAATCTCTTGCGCACTTCTAGACCTCTAATGCTGAAATAACGACAACGCGACGTAAAGGGCGCGATACGACACAGATAATTCTCATTATTGCGAACACTAGTTTGTCTATCACGCAACAAACGCTAAAATAAATATTAAATATGAATAGTTCCTTGCCACTACATACTAATCTCGTGTACGAAGGCCATAGAAGTTTAATTTTTTCTTTTTTTTTTCTTTTATTTGTAATATATTTTAAACACGCACTGGCATCAATTCACAACTACAAATTTACTTAAAACTGTTATGATCTGTTTATAACAACAAACAAAAATCTCCTGTCAAATAAATGCAAGCAGTTTACTTCCTACACACTAGTTTCACCAACGTTTGGGCACAATATTAAATTCCATTTTCATCTTTGTCGTGTCTGCGACGCGAATAAATAAAATACATTTTTTTATTTAAAATTCACGTTGCATCTACGATTTTTGTCGCACTGAAGTTACAGAAGCTTCGACTCTGATGGGCTAACAAGTTGTTTTATTCGCGTGGCGCACTTTGCATCTCGTCTGTCGCGCTGTTGTGATTGCAACATGACGCGCGAGATACGGCCCACCCAGCCAGATAGCGAGTGTCGTCACAGGAACAGGGGGAAGGTGATGGGTCAGCGGACGAGGGCGCAGTTTTCCTGGTGGCGACGTCCGCTCAGGGGATCACAGGAGTCGTCCTCGCAGATCTCCGTGACTCAGTCTCCGACTGGAGAAAGAACGCGAGGCAGCGGTGTTGGTACGGCGTGGAAGGGGAGGGGTATGGCCGGCGGGAATACCGCTCTCCGGAGGGTTTAGTCTGCGGTGGCGTTCGTCGGCGGCTCACTCGCCGTGCGGCAGCGGTGAGGTGAACATCGTGCATCGTATCTCCTCGTCTGTGTGTGAGTGCGTGGCATCCATTGACGTCCCTCCTCACACACATAGAGTGCGCCTTATTGTCTCACGTTGACTCGCCTTATAGAAGCTAAATACACTTAATTTCAGTAAGTTAACCGTATTATCGATCTAGCTGTATTGTGTTCCTGTTTTTATTACAGTTGTGCTTTTGTTAATTTTTTGGGATTTTACAGTTGCTCAGCAATTTAAAACAGCAACAGTTTTTTTGCGTATTTTCGCAATGCCAGTGCATCTCGTCTTATGTGTTGCCATTCGCGTAAAGTCTGCAATTCTTAAATTGTTATTTATTGAGAGAGGCGATAACGAACATTACTTGACGTATTAAGTGCGCCGCCTGCCTGGAACAGTTGTGCGAGTTTGATGGCTAGAATCTATAAGGGCTGTACTGACTCGCGCACCTAGTTCACGACTACTCTTAACTGGTGTGCGGTGTTTTTGTCACGTCGATGAACTATGGGACTCGAAAACAGCGACACTGGTGTTTAAATGTTAGAAAATCTGCAGCAAAGTTCGTCGTAGATGCATTTGGGTGTTACGTATTAAACCTGAGTACTTGCTATCAAGGTTAAATTGTGTGAAACATTTTAATTATACTGAAAGGCTAGAAATTGTAATGCTCGTAATGTAACGTATTATAAATACTCAACATCAGTAACATGAATTTTTTTTTCGCGGTACAGTGAATTGGAATACGTCTAGTAATTTAAAAACATGTAATTATAACCGACTTCAACGAAACCTGGCAGTCAGGATGTTGGGTTACTATTGTAGGGCTTATTACTACTATGCACAGATAGACAAGTACAGAACGTGGCATATATACATTACATACTGTGTACCCGATACATCAATGAAAGTATCTCGTATCATCAGTGTTGAAGTTTACACGTTTCTCAAAGGATATACTATCGCCATATAGATAGCTAGAGATCACATTGATGTTTTCGTTCTTCATTAATGGCTCTAATATGTTATTTTTTATTGTCTATGAGACATTTTGACTTGTTTTTGTTCCATACATTTGAAACAAAAGAACAATAGCCACATATACGGGAATTATTTTGGAATACATCCTCAAGAATATGTATTTTGGATGCGAATGGCTAGGCAGTATGGCTTTACGCGTTCTCGGTCAAAAGTGTAAAGGCTCAAGGAAAAAAAAAAGTAGTGACCATTGCTTGTCTGAAGGAACCACAACGTAAAAGCTTGGAAAACCGAAATCATGATGGCTGGGCCGGAAATCGAACCCGGATGCTCCTGGCTGCGAGTACGGTGTTTCACCATTACTCCACCTCGCTCGGATCATAACGAAATAAAATAGACTTAAATTTGACATGATAATTATTTCGTGCGATGCGTCAGTTCGTTCATGGTTCCACTCCGTGTGGTTCTTCAAGGCTGTTCATTCATCCATTCACCCGCGAAGAAAGTAGCGTAGAAATAATTGCCGCTAGCCTTGAAGCATTGAAGCTGTGTCGTTTTCAAGTTCGACTTTAGCCTGTAGGTAGGCAACTTGTTGTACTTATCTGTAAGGCGGGAAGGTGCGTGTAGCCTTGAAGGCGAAAGGAAGACACCGTGAGTATGACGGTTTGCATGCAGTTGAAATTTTGACAGCACTTAGTAACGCCTTTTATATACAAGAACACTATCTAATTATTTCGCAATTTTAATTCCGATTTTCATTGTTAAATGACTGTTTTGATAACAGCAATCGCATACCTTTATACATTTAATGTATCATTAGATATCTAGACGTAAAAATTAAAAATGTTGTTTGTACGCGTGTGTGAACAAACTTAAAAGATGGGTATATGTAAATGTATTATTCTTAGTTTTATTTTTTCTCTGCCTAAATACTACCGCACAGGTTAACGTGGCTTACGCAGTCTTAGGGAGCCAGGTCAATCTGTGCGGTAGTATTTAGGCAGAGGAAAAAATAAAACTAAGAATAATACATTTACATATACCCATCTTTTAAGTTGGTTCACACACACGTACGCCCAACATTTTACGTTTTTACTTATATATATATATATATATATATATATATATATATATATATATATATATATATATATATATATATAT
>PNEQ01060513.1:0-37837 GCA_003012365.1 Medauroidea extradentata | reverse complement strand
CTGTGCTCTTTTCGTAGATATGCAAATGTATTGCGCATTAGTTGCTTCAAAGAAAGGAATAATCGAAACTCGATGCTATACACGTCAGGCGTAGGTAGGACGAGCCATAGTTGTGGAGTGACTGAGGTGGAATCTCTCCAGCTTGGATAGCATTGAGTGGCAACATTTGTCCTGGAAGGATCTATGGATGTTTGAAACTCGTATATTAATGATCGTATCGACATCGTTTCTTACAGCATCATTTCTTCTTTTGTTACAGAGGCTGACATGGAGTATTCAGAGGAGCTGCGGTGTGGCGTCTTGCTGTTACTTGTGTTATTCCAGACACAAGTATCCGCTTATAATGGTAAGTAACACACAATTTACTAACTAAAACGTGAGACTTTGTATTTAGCGGAATGTCATATACATTGTTGCTGTGCCTGCTGGAACAGTACTACCTTTGCCAGCGACAGAAAAGTGACTTGAACCCACTTCCCCTTCCAGCATCCAACAAACCCACCAGTAATAAAATTAACTTTGCGTAAAGCAGTTTTTGTCCGTCTTCACAACAGTGTAATAGTTAAAACATACAAGCCTGTACTTACCAGTGTTTGAAATTTACGTTTCATTTCTAAGGTTTATTGCAGTAAAACATTGTCAAAGGTTAAATATTTGTAGATATTGTATGTATATGTATCCATTTATTTACATTTCGTCATTCCATAGTTACAGTTACAGTATACTAACGGCTCCCCCTCTAACCGACCGTATTATAAGTTCCCCTGAGTGCTACCACCTCACGGGTAGAATAATTCTTTGTAAATGCAACTAAGGTGAGTACGCGCGCGCGCGCACACACACACACAGAGACTTTCTGAAAAGCAATAAACAGCCATAATATCCGAGCACTGGAAACTATGCAATAACGTATCTGTAGAGATGATGGTTTATCGCGGGAAAACTTGTCTGTTTGCTAGGCTTCATTGTACGTTCAGCCTACCAAACGATTACTGGTTTAGCTTGTACGTGGAGCTGTTGCCCTATTTTACTATACCAATAAGAATCTCAATACTGTAATATTTGCGGTCTGTTATTGGTCTGCAGACAGATACGGTATGTCAGACGTTTATCACCCGATCATACCTGTTATACAAGAAACTGCAGTGTTTTCAAGGTTATCTTGGCACAAAACACTTTCGCAATATACCACCATCTCTACGTATCTGTATTTCTGGGAATGCCTATCTTATTTGACACTTAGGGGTACGCCAGTCTCGGTCGGTTTTCCGCGTCCAAAGAACATTCGAGCAATCGCTTTTTCTCCACTTGCCTTATCGCCTCTCCACGCAAGACGCTCAATTGGCACCCAATCTTCGTTGCCGACACGCCTAGACGTGACTCCAAACGCCAAACCTTTAGTCTTCAATGTCTACTAATGAAGATAACCGTACAATACGGATACTTAAGATAACTTTGTGTTTTCTGTGTACAGAATTTAAGGGCTATAACTGATTCTAGAAGTACCTGTATACAATTATAATACGCATTTACTTTCGTAAAAAAAAAAAAGAATAATCGCAACTCTCTGCAACGCATTTCAAGCGCAGGCCTATATTGCACGAGGTTGAGGCTTCCGAACGATTACCGTAAACCGGGGTTACTTTTACCTAACGGGGTAACTTTGACAAAATTAAAAATTTAGGTTTTTATGTTATTTATTGACGAAAGTTTCAAGCATTAGCTATAAGAATAAAAGGAATTATGTAATATACTCGGCTCAGATTATCTGTTTATTTACCAAAAAACCCAAAAACTAATATGTTAAATTGTCAAAGAAACCTCGAAAATGGTCAAAGTAACCCCGGTTTACGGTACTATTTTCTGCACTGGAACTACTAAATGTTGCTAAAGAACGAAACATGTGGTGAAAAAGTTATGAATATTTTTTTTTTCGATTGTGCTAAGAACTTTCACTTGTCCATAGTTTTCAGGGTATTATAAAAAAACAAGTTCCTATAGTAATGTGAGCCGCGCCGAGATGAGCTAACACATTAATGAATGCATGGGTTTCACAGGTGCTGAGCCCCATGTAATATAATGTAACTTATATAATACTACCCTTACTCTCGCCAGAGCCTGTGAAGAACTTATAATGTGCTCACTTGACCTTGAATATTTCACAGTGTATAGTTATGGTGGAAGTGTGTGTATGAGCAGTGTAGTGACGTCACGTATGTTTGTTGGTGCTCAGGCGACAGGCACGAGTGCTCGCGCGAGTGTGTAGAAGGAGCACCGCCCATGACCTGCCGCTACAACTTCGACGTCGAGTGGTACGTGACCATGAGCAAGGCGTGCTACGACTGTCGCAACAACGTCACTGACTGCTTCAGGCCCGACTGTGTCCCCGCTGACGGCTACACGAGACCTGTCGTCGTCGTCAACCGCCAGATGCCAGGTCCTACCATCGAGGTCAGTACCTGCACCCACTCTCTCTCTCTCTCTCTCTCTCTCTCTCTCTCTCTCTCTCTCTCTGTTGCTTGCCTATGTGTACATTTACAAGAACTGGCTTGGAAATATATAACTTACTGTAATAATCCAGTATAAAAAATGACAAAAAATGTAACTAATCATTTGTAAAGAGAACTAAAATGAAAGTAATAATTTGCAGACATTGTCATAATGCATAACTCTGTGCATATTTTACATTTTACGCTTTCTTTTTGTAGGTAGTGCCCTCCCTGTTGTCCAACCTTCCCCTTCCGAGACTTTACCTATGGACCATTACATACAGCGTGTTTCAGAGACATGAGACCAAATTTTGCCAGGGTATTTCTGACATGAAAAGAAGAAGGTTTATATTTGACACCCGTCGTCCATCTAAAATATTAAGGACCATGAACTTACCAACTATTCTTTGAGTAAGGGTGGGGGGTGAGAATTGCTTTTAAAAAACTGCTCTGCTCTATTTGTGAGATTCTGGAGGTGATAATTTTCATTTTTCCCTACAAATAAACCATTAACCAATATGATGTAAATGTGAGAATATACGCGAGGAGACATACTTAGCCCCTCAGGTTTACTTAAGATTACTTAAAGAGGATCGGCTACCTCCTCTCACACCCCGGTTGATGGTACGGGTCAGTTAAAGACTGTAGAAGTTCTTAAGGGTGACGCGTCAGAAAAGCTTATTTTGTGGATTATTATGAAAAGTACTCGAGTTAGAGGAACAAAATGTGGGATGCGAAGTAAGTAAATAGAACTCTGTGATAAAAAAAAAGTTTTTGCGTCGCACGCCCCCTCATCATATGCACCCTGTCATTGCATACAGTAAAATAGTAGCGACCGAAAAGAGATGTTTGATGCCAAGAGAACTAAGAAATTCGGTTTTTCTTTAGCCTCTACACTAGCCTTCAATAACATCTGTGTACTCATGCAGACAGAAGGTGGTAATTGACTACTCGCTAACACAGAGGTACCGAGTGATAAGATCTGCATTCAGTTACTTATTTATAATGATAATAAAGATGGAGTTTTATCGCGGGAAACCGTGACAGTTTGTTAGGTTACAATGTACGTCCAGCATGTCGGAAGCTTTGTTAATGCAACTGGCTTTTTACTCTATGTGAAATTGTTACCCAACTTGACAGAGCCAATGATAGTTCTGCTAGCGATTGGTTTGTAGACAGCTATGTCGTGTCTAACGATTATAATCCAATCATGTATGTTGAAGAAAAAAACCTCAGCGTTTTCATGGGTTTGTTGGCCTACGACATTTTCGCAATAAACCATGGATTCGCTGCCTTTCAGGAGCTGTCAGATCATTCTATTACTGCCAAATAAAAATGTGACTAATATACAGCCGTTTGAATTATAAGTTGATCACAAATTAAAACACGAATTTTTCATATTCTAATAAGGACAGTCAATTTATGGTCGGAAAAATTGACAGTTTGCTAAGCTTCCAAGTAATGTATTAATTTCTGACGCTTTTCTTTAGCTGCTGATTAAGTCCCTTGTTGTCTGCGCCAATGATAATTCTGGTGCGCTACATATGAACGTACGTGATTTTTCTGTGAACAACTATACCGTGGCACACAACCATCTGCCAATCACACAAGGTGCAAGACGCTGCAGTGATTTGGAGAATACGCTGACAGAAAAGTTTCTCGCGATTTTCCAACATATCTACCTATAGTAATTAATCAGCACGTCTCAGGTAGATAGGATTTTTGTTTTAATTGTTGTTTCTACATTTATTTGCATGTCTTATATTGTTAGTAGATACGTTCGTACTAAAATATGTTGTGTGCTATTTATACTTCATGCAAACAGCTTAGAATGTAGGGAAGTTCAGTCATTCTTTCATTCAAACTCAACAGCGCTATTGGCACGAAACGTGAGGTGTTTACGAAAAGTCACGAGGTTATTACGGGTAGGGCAAAAATTTTACTAGAGACGTTCAAACAATAATCCGATCCGAGTAAAGTTTCCAAGAGTTCAACAAGTCGATAGTACAGATAAGTAGCCTGCTCGAAAGCAGGGAAAGGTACATGTAAAGAATTATTCGTAAATTTAATGCACCAACGAATAGGATTGTAAAGAAAGTAGTTATGATAAATTTTTTCTCTTGCGACAATGGTAGCGTTCGTAGAAATATTTAGTAAATAGTCAAACAAATAAAAGAAAACCATAATATAAGCAGAGTATGCTTAGTCAGCAAGATACATACACAACAAGAAATTCCAAAGTGGAATCGGGTCAAATAGAAACAAGGAATAAACAGATAATAAATGAAAATAATAACAAATAAAATAAAAAACCAAGTAACATGCGACACAACGATGAGATGAAACAAAAACACAGCAAAAATCGGACACGAACAGAAAAATAACAAAAAGACACAACAAATAGACGAGACAAAACGCAACAGATATCAGACATATACAGAAAAGACAAACGACACAACGAAGAGACGAAACAAGACACAGTAGTTTTCCAGACAGACAGTGTTCTTTTATTTGTTTAGTTTTCTTTGACAGTCATTCAATTTGCAATGGAGTACGTCCAAGAAACTGAATCCAGTCATGCACTCCCATTGCACAGTTCTTTCAAAGATAATACTAGTGTTGCCAGATTTGTATAGTAACAATGTTCAACATTTGCTCTATATTTATAAGCTGAAACATAGCAAGCTGCCCATACTGTGTTTAAGGTAAAAACTCCCAATACTGTTTAGGATGTTTTACAGTGTATTATTTGCAGAAGAAGCACAACATATGTCAATGGACTTGTGAAGAGTAAGATTATGTAAGTCAGTATTTAATTCGTCACTTATAGTTATTTTTATTACGCATTTTCCAATTATTATTTGACAGTTGACGGTCTCAGACCTGTAAGGCGTGGAGGGCGAGCCAGCGGTTGTTAGCCATTGCCTTTCCCCGAAGATGGAAGCGAAGCGACTAACACAACGCCAGTACTGAACCCCGCGAGTTTAGTTAAATATGTACCTCCCCGGCTAGGAGTCGAATCCGGAACCTATTGCCCACGAGTGAGCAGCTCAAGCAGTCGGACTCGCATTTAGTAAAATATATATTTAACTCATTAAACATCATTTTAAATCCCCCCCCTCCGTCATTAAACTGTGACTTCCTTGCAGCCGTTTAGTCTCAACCTTTTTAAACTCTGGTGCTGTTCACGTGAGCGAGCAAGCCTACCTAAGAATAGCGGGTTTCATTATGTTAACGCATTTGGAGAACTGCACGGTAGTCGTAGTGTAGCTCGGTGATGGAATCACGTGTCGCAGCCACGTGAGGTGGGAGATGTGGCGGCGAGAGAGCCAGTTCAGTGTGGCAACGGGAAATTGGTAATCCGCTGTGCAGCCATTACGGCGCTCTCTAACGTACATTCCTAGCCCCTGGCTGTCCGCATGCAGCTAATGCAAAGTTAGAGAGGAGGGGGTATATCATCTGTATGTGGCCGTGGTCATGTTGCCACACGGAGGAAAAGGCAGCTGTTCACAGGCAACTGTGTACAGGATGTTTCAAAACTCCTTGTTAGAACGTTCTGGGTCAGGTGTAGGTGCCACACAGTAAGTTGAGTCTTTTATAAATTTACATTTTGACGAATGCCTCAGAAACTTGTATATTTATTATCTTGCTGTTATTCAAAGTATAGTTTACCTTTTGTTGTTTTATTTTTTATTAAATGTTATAGCTAAATTTGTATTTTTCTTGCTACTGTTAGCAATTGTTTAGTAACACCATAAATGTTTGTAATGGGTTTTTATATACGTCAAGCAGAAGCTGGTGACATGTCGTTTCAATTTAAGTTATTTTTCTTTCCACTGTGTTCATTTGTTTTTGCGACGTATGAGAACGAAAACAATGCAAATTTTGACTTTGAAATGCCATCATGGAAAAAAATGGCTGACCTATTTTTTGTAAGAGGAAATTGCACAACCAAGTAACGTCTATAAAACTAATGTTATTTTATAAAACTATAATATTGCCTTTTTTTCAATTAGAACACCCTTAAGAGGCTGTGTTACCTATTTTATTAAATTTATTACTTATCATACAATAATATCTTAGTTACATAATATGCCTTATATATCGTATGTAATGTGCGCTACGAAATTTAAGGTATGTAACGAAGTCCCTGTTGTAATTTTTCAAATAAATCTTGACAAATATTAAATCGGGAAGGAAATATGAAAAAAAAAACCGCATGATTAGTAACACAGGCTCTTAAGACGCTTTTCTACCTAGACTGCGTTTGTGTGTGAGAGAAATACAAAATCAGTTGAGTGCTAAGGGTGCCGCTGACCGGTGTATTTAATGCAGTACTGCCTATACGTTCGAGCCACTCAACTAGCGTGTAGTGTTTTGCAATTATTCTTTGTCCCACGGGACTTTAAGCAGTGATCGTGTCATTTTATTTGCGGGAAGTATGGTTTAAAGTCCAGCGAGTGTTTGTATTTTTCGAATCCGGTTAGTATTTTCCTAGGTACGGTAGTCCGGAAAAGTCACTTTAAAGGCCCGAAACTCGTGTTTCAAGTAAACGTATTGCGTGTTATTGTAGAAGCATACTACTCGACCACAACTAGTCCAGCGGGAAAAATGCGAACTACCGATGTGTTGTCCTTGACGACCGCACACAACTGGTGTGGCACACAAAACAAAGCACCTGCCATAATACTGTGGCACAGGCAGCTGGCTCGGTTTTCGCCGCGCTATGTCTCCACTGACCGTGTGCCATGAACTCATGTCAGGTGCAGTACATTTCCCCTACCTGTGACGTGTCTACCTACTGCTAGCGCCACGCTTCTTCCCCACGCGGGAGGACTACTTGTCGTGGTCGAGTAGTAGTTTGAAACAGAGATTAGATAAACGTACAGATAGAGCATAAGGTATGTTCTAGGGCGACGGGTATGAGGCCTTGAGACAGAATGGGGGGGGGGGGCCCCATCCGACATATTGGTAACTGAAAAATGTTCTTTATTACCATAGCAACGAGTATAATGCGACTGTAGGTCAAAGATGTCAGAATGGTCCAGATTGAGCATGTCGCCGGGAATTGTAATCAAACAAACGCTTGACGTGGCTGAAATCAATATGGCCGACTAATTAAAAAATTGAGGAAATATTAGTTAGGAGGTGTGTAAACAGGGCTACAATTTAGTGTTTTCAACCTAAAACATCAATTAAAGAGCATTATGCATTAATTTACATAAAAAATACCTGTCTGATGTATACATTTGAGGTTAAAGCAGTATGGCGGCTGGCAAATTTGGTGGCTACCTCTCCCCCCTCTTGGTTTCACTCCCCTCGCCTTCATTCAGACTTTATGCCACCCCCGTGCTGTGGGTTGCCCAACCATAACCTCGTTTCTCAATACATCTACAGGAACAGCTGATTGCACTCCGCCATATTGCAGCCTTAATAAACAAAGTCAGCTTGGCCTCAGTAGAGGCTGCTAATGCTCCATCTGTACTTTTCTCTCATCTCTGGTTTTAAATGTGTGTTCGTTTCGAAGATAAACGTAACGGAAATAAGATAATCAGTTCGGCGAGTAAAAGAACAGGCGTGCCATGCTACCGCACTGTCGATGCGCAGGTACAATAAGTCCTCTCAAGCCCAGCAGTGGACGGTGGTATATGAAGAACGTGTGTGCAGGTATGCCAAGGCGACTACGTGATGGTGGACGTACATAACAACATGATGGAGGAGAGTACGACGGTACACTGGCATGGCCACCACCAGCGAGGGACGCCCTACATGGACGGTGTGCCCTACGTGACGCAGTGCCCTATCCCGCCCAAGTCTGCCTTCCGCTACCAGTATTACGCCACCACGCCCGGCACTCACTTCTGGCACTCGCACACTGGTAAGTTGTTCTTCCTACACCCTCATATTACCCGCGATACATTACCTCTTGGGGTCGCGGTGGTCGAATGGTCAGAACGTTCACCTCGCACCAAGGCGATCCGGACTCGAGTCCCGGCGTGGTCGGTACCCGGATTTTCGCATGGAGTAATCATGCCGGACGATGCCGTTGATCGGTGGGTTTTCTCGGGGATCTACCGTTCCCCCCGCGCCTTCATTCCGGCGCTGTTCCATACTCACCTCATGTCAACTCTCACAACATTAAAGACCTCGTAGCTAAGCGATGATCGAAATCTCTCACCTACTCACTTTATTACCTCTTCCGGCCATCTTGAGCTAGGTTTCAATTATTTCTCGAAATCGCTCCAAGCGAATGCTGGGATGGTTCCTCAGCAATGGTCGTAGCCGATTCTTCTAACAGTCTGATGACAGAGTAAATGTGTACGTTGCACTGAAAGAACCTCTTTTTAGTAAACAGTTTGTGCCTAATTATTTTGGGGTAAACACAAAATTAATTCTTTGGTTCCCACAATGTTTTAGTATTGGCAACAAAGTAATTTGTGTGAGCACAAAAAATATTTGGCGGGATCAATGCTAGCAAAATACTTTTTACCTGCCCCATTTTTTTACTGTGTAGAAGGCGGTGATTGGGTGGCTACAGGGGCGTAGTCAGAGGAGGGAGTTACAAGGGGCACCCCAAAAGTTTTAAATTTAGAAAATCCTTGTAAATATGTTATTGTTTTTTCTCTGGGCGTATTAAGAGCGCTTAATTAATTGTAGTTGCGTAACATACACCATTTGTGTGAATTCTCAGGGAAAAATTTAGAGACCTACGAAAATGAAACCTGTCTACATCACATATTTTTGTACATTACTATTTGTACTTGTATGCGACTATTTGACTTACCTCAAATGTCTTGAGTTATTTTTGTACAGTACTATTTTCCAACAGTACTATTTGTTCTTGTATGCAACTATTTAACTTACTTCAATTGTCTCGATTTCTGTGTACAGTACTATTGGTTTTGGTATACCAGTATTATCTAGTGTTTGTGTATATTGTTTCTATGGCGGATTGTATAGCATGACTAAATGAAATGAAATGGAAGTATGAAGGTGGTGGTGAGAGTGTTGTGATTGGTTGTAGGCTGCCAGCGCGCGGACGGCGCGTACGGCGGCTTCGTGGTGCGTGTGCCCCGCTCCAAGGACCCACACCGTGATCTCTACGACTACGACCTGGACGAGCACCTGGTGCAGATCATCGATTGGGTGCCTGAGATCGGCGTGCACAAGTTCGTCGACCACCACCACGGCCTAGCCGACAACAAGCCTCGCAACATCCTCGTCAACGGCCTCGGCAGGAACGTCTCGCTGCCGTCCGTGCTCAGCGACCCCCTGGGCGCCGACGACCTCAGCCAGCCCACGACCACCTTCGTCGTCCGGCAGGTGAGTTCACGTCAGGCAACTTTCCACGGTGCCCTTGTTGGGTATGTTACTATACGTCATTCGAGATAAAGTGAGCACTAATAATAAACCTTTGAAAAACACCACTAGCCGTTACTGCATATAATTCAGCATTAAACTGTAGTTGCCTTACTACTTGTATGGTTGGCAACGAAATTACACGATATAGTACTGTGTGTTTTCCTAATTAAATACAACGATACAGAAACAAAATCAACCGAAATCGACATACTTTATTTTATATTATTAATAAATTTTTATTAAACTGTATCGATTCATACCGACTGCATAATTTATCTTACACGCGCATACAATAAGAGGGGTTAGACGTGTCCCGTCGTTAGCCGTTACGCGCGAAAAGATACAAATTGGCTGAAAATAGAACTTTAGCAGGGTTTCTGAGTTCTAACTTTATCCCGAACCACCAATTAAACTGCGACCACACAATGTACAGTATGTCTGGTGACCTCTGCCTTAGAAGGTCAGGGGTTCTGACTGTAAACTGTCACGTTGTGAATAATATCTCGCCACTATAATATGTGTATGACTTAAAGCAGTGACAGCGCTGATAACCGATGGGCAGTGACACGAGTATTTCGCGTATTCTTCTAGAAGCAGCCAAGACTTATCAGTCCTGTACAATCACTGACCACACTCGATTATCTGTTAGCTTGTAACCTTACAATCGGGTATCATGTGTTATCGCCACGAATTATTTTTTTGTTTATTATGAGTAGGGACTGGAAGTTTTCGCGAAACGATTTCTGTACCAGATTGTTTCAGTGCCTTACGTGCACACATGCAGCCCTACCCCACGATTATGGGGCCGCGGTGGCCAAATGGTCAGACTATTCGCCTCCCACCAAGGCGATCCGGGTTCGATTCCCGATGGGGTCGTTCTCCGAATTTTCACATGTGGGAATCATGCGGGTTTTCTCGTTTCCCCCGCCTTTCATTCCAGCGCTGCCCCATACCCACATCATGTCACCCTTCACCAGCGCTTTAGACCTCGATGTTAAGCACTGACCAAAATTTCTCACTCACTCACCTCGTGAATATTTATTAGCTGTGTGTATTTATTCGGAGTGGTCTTTCATTTGACTGTGCCAATCAGAGCAAGGTTAACTACGACTCCACGCGCGTGAGATTTGCGGATGGAACCAAAAGACACTGAGGATTAAAAACAAATCACTGAGCACGAAGCAGAGCTGCAGGTCACGCAAGGCGTTGAAACAAAATGGGACAGAAATCGTTTCGCGAAAATCATCAGTCCCTATCTATAGGCTTGCAGTCATCAGATGTGTGTCATAACAGCCGTCGTCCAATCACAGAAGCGACAGTAAAGTATAAGTTATTGATGTTCAAACTAGCCTAGAATAAATCTTCGAAGTTCTCTTGTCTCTGTCGTTGAGTGTCTATTACATTCAATCGTTGTATCAGTCCGTCGCTACTCTGAAATAAGATTAGTGCGATCAAAGGTGTTTGAAATCCAGCTACAGGTCTGTGGAGTGGGGAGGTAATATTTTGATCTACACTTAAGGTATCTGCGTATCTACCTTGCAGCCACGTTGAATAATAGGGAACCAATGTTTAAAAGAATATATTTATCTTCGGTTCGGAGGAGTATTATTTTACGGCGAAAGTATAAACTGGGAAAGTTGCTGGAAACTAGTGAAATTTAAACCTATTGTCAGCAATATGTTCATCATATTGTACTTTCAACTTGCAGAAATTACTTGTATAAAAGTTTTAGTATTGAAATATTGTATAAATTATCCTGTAATTTTAGTAAGGTTGCCCGTCAAAGCCATGCTGTTACTGACTGTTGAACTTACCCATGGTATAAACTCTCCGAAGTGAAATAATCATCAGCGAATTCAGATGGCATGATGTATTCTGTGAAATTGTTGTCTAATTGAAATGTTTGTGAATTGTTCAAGAACTTGTGAAATTTAGATAAATTTTGTTATTTTCAATTATTTTAATATGGAATACACCCCCCCCCCTACCCAGTTGATATTATATTTTTCATTGTGTAACTAAATACATGTTTATTATTTACTATGAATTGTCTTGCTGCTGTAACTGAGTTAGGTTTTACAGTCGGTAGGTTCAAATAACAAGTTTTGACTTTAATTTTTATGTCTTAAAATGTCTTTACATATGTAACATCTAAATTTAATAATACAGCCCTACGGTACAAGAAAGCATTTTTACTGTAACGTGCTACAGCAAGTGACGTAGAAGAGTAACATGTGCACGCAACCAGCGAGACACAAATGTTGTGCATGCTGCCTATGCGCCAGGTAAACGAAACACTTTTACCACCGATGAGAACACCCATTCCGGTTTTAGGAAATTCGCCGATGGATAGCCTACACCAGAGGAGAATGTTTTGTAGCTATCTGTAAAGGAAAGCAGCGGTCTTCGATGTGACAACCTTGTGAATATCGGTCACGTTACCTCAGAAACGCACACTACCACAGCTTTGGCTTTCACTAATTTTGCTTTAAGTTCGGTACACATTATCCATAATTCAGTACAGAATTCTGTTCCCAACTAAGTACAAGTAGCACTGCGACAGTGTGTACCGCAGCTACGCTTGTTCCAGACAGAATTGCGTACTAAATTTCACAGATAGAGCCCGTCCTATTTTTCATCGTAGTGTTTGTTCACACTCATGCTCAACGTACAGTTTCAGCCACCGCGCATGCGACGTACGTAAGTAGGGTTGCCAACATTATTTGAATAGAAATAAAATTCTTGTTACCTACTGAACAAACGACCATCAGGGTTTAGAAAACGTAAATAATGTAAGATTGTTTTACTTATTTGGCAATTACACGTATATCCTGTATTGTGAAACAGTTTTCGGGAATTTTGCCGCTACACTTTATGAAATATAGCAACCAACATCACAAATATACGTTTCTTCTTTGTGTACCGAAACATGTCAGTAAACAAATATAGTGTGTACACAACACAGAAGTTTTGCTACATTATTCTAGTTAAAAATCGCAATCAAAATTTATGAACAGAATAAGTAAGTAATTAAGTAGAGAATTAGGGGGATTGTGTGTACCAGGCTTTATGTAAGACGGACAGTAGTGAGACAAACAGTCGAATCAGGGGAATACACTACCGTGGAAAAGTGTGAAGCGCTTGTACCATAACTCTTGTTTACATGGTTGCCACACTGGAGACTACTGCCTTCTTATACAGAGGGCTGTGGCACTTATGCTACCCTGTTTTGGGAATTTCCTAGTAGTTTGACAGTTTATTTGTTATGAATTTTTGGTTATGAATAATATTAAACAAATCTGCGAATGAAAAATAACTTATTTTCTGTAATGTGTGCACTATTAAATATATAACTATTTTACGTTGCAATTTAGTTTACTTTTTGAATTATCGTTTACGATGGTTTATTTATTCGTAAATGTTTTTTTAATGCGGTGTCTGTAAATTTACCGAATGATGGTCACGTAGACGCCAACAATATCCACCGAAATTTTAAGTAGGCTGAACTGGGTGGCTGTATTGGTTCAACTAAATTCGATTTAAGTTCATTTCGCACATGTGGTTTACACCTGGGGTGAGTTTCTGAATAGGGGAACTGGTTTTTCTGACTATCTTTCCCTAGTGTGTGATCATTTTACACATGTTGTTCATACTGTACATGTAACAAGATCAAAATCAACTACCCAATTAATAGAGTCTACATGAATTACTACTACAGTGCTGCATGTTATCTCTGTCTGTTTCAGGGTTTCCGTTATCGTTTCCGACTGATCAACGCAGGATTTCTGAACGTGCCTATCCAGATGTCTGTGGACAATCATACAATGACCGTACTCAGCAGTGATGGAATGGATATTGAGCCAGTTGAAGGTACGTAGTTACTATTAAATTTTACTTAGACGAACATTAAGAAACAGCCAAGTAATTTTTTTTTACCTCACTTGTCCTTTAGAAACACTTTATTGAACCGATATTAATAGTATTTACAGTTGTTTTACACAGCAAATATCCGCAGAAATCGATTAGCGTGAAAGACGCGACGTCATTGGCAGGATGTGAATAAAGTAGTTTGTCAGGCAGTCAGCGTCGATACTTATATAATGCCATCACGAAAACAAAATATTATCGCGGGCTCAATACAATTAACAAACAGAAAATACTTCTAATTTAATTACATCGTAGGTGTCGCAGAGCTGCTAAAATTATTATAATTTTGTGTTTATGTCGTAGTGAGACGAATATTCTGTAACAATATTGTTACTGCATATTGGTGTAAGCCTCTTTGAACAGTTAAGGTACCTGTACCGAATATGGCCCGCTTAAGGTTCAACAATCACGTGTGTCTAAGTCATTAATTATATTACTAATATAACATATGGATGATGTAATACATATATTTATGTATGGTGTATGTTCATACTAGAGACTAGTGTGTATGGATCCCACATCTACCTCGGCATAACCAAACAATGACGACTAGTGGGTCATATTGAGAACTGGGCCATATTCGGTACATGTACCTTATTATCTAGAATTCAACGTTTTTTGTATGTTTGTGAATTGGACGGTGTTATACATAAATAGACTCGCGCCATTTGAAAGGTATCAATAAAACATGCTAAAAATTCTACATATTTGAAACAGTATTAGAAAATTTTTTTTAATTCTAAGCCAATATTTATAACAACACGATATAGAACTAAAATGCTTTTTGTAGAACTGATTCAAAGCTGAAGAATAAGAATATTTTACACATATGTAACAAACAACTTCCTGTGTATATAGTGATGCATAATCTTGTCCAATTACAAACGTATTTTCACAAGTGGGGTGTGTTCATTGATATGAAAATGAAATTGCCAGTGTTTGTACAGCAAGCTAGTTAGGTACGGAATGGTTGAGTGTATTTTGTTATATGGTTTATCACGTTGCACCTGTCACTTTATATCTGTCGTGCCAAGTGTTTTTATTGGAAACAAAACTCATATAAAGTTATGTGTAAATATTAAGATAATTCTCTACTTTCTTATTTTTTTACCCATTTTCATACCGTTACAATTGTATGTGTGTGTGTGTGTCTTTACATTTGTGAATGTGAGGTGTGTGCATGTGTGTGTTGTACAGGCAGGGTGTTCGTAAATATTTTGGAAAATGACTCCTTGTGAGAAATTGTTACTACAACTATGTGTTGCAAGTTAAAGTTTAGCTCAACTCGTAAAGAAGATAATGAAATTACAGTTTGTAACTATCAGTTTGTTTTTTAACATATCAAAAACTGTGTCGAATATAACCACCCCATCATTCCTTGAACAGAGTTTAGTGTTATTCAGATCTCCTCCACGTGGAAAAATAAAGCATATCAAGATCCGTCTGCCGGCTACAAAAATGTATCCAACTTGTTAGCCTGTCGTGTGATCTGGCTACAGTATTTGACACCTACAATTTCCTAAAAAACGTGCGCACACAAAAATGTCAGCGGTTTTGTGTAGGTGGGTGGTTTCAAACGATTTTCCCGTATAATGTAGATCTCGAATAACACTAAGATTGTTAGAAAAATTGTGATTTATTCGACATCACTTTCGATATCTTGCAAAAAAAAACACTTCTCTTTGACAAGTTGAGCTGGATTACAAGTTACGATACAAAAGTGTTGCCACAACATTTCGGGTTAGTTTCCGAACCCGCTGTGTACTGGCACACGCGTGATGGTACGAGGTCGTGCATCGTTGTGTGTGCCTGCAGTGGACTCGCTGGTGAGCTACGCGGGCGAGAGGTTCGACTTCGTGCTGGAGGCCAACCAGAGCGTCGGCAACTTCTGGATGCGCTTCCGCGGCCTCATGGACGGCGACGAGCGCTTCACGAGCGTGCACCAGGTGGCGATCCTGCGCTACGAGGGTGCCCCAGACGACGAGGACCCGCCTGGCGACGTCAGCTACGACGAGGCACGCAGGGAGGGTCTGGTGAGTTACTGTCCCCAAGTCCTGCTGTGAACTATGTAGGCGAACTGAGATGATTTCATGACTTGTACTTGAAAACGCTTCAGCTCGTGTCCACTTCAGTGAAAGGTTTTCATTAAGGGTGCCGCCTAACCCGTGCGTTAGAGACTTACAAGTGATGGAGCTGTAAGGGCGACAAATGCAGCATCGTCTCAACGAACTAAGCTCTGAAATAGCGTGCAAGATTCCCGCCGATCCACTTTACTATGGCACTTTCAAGCGGTGGTCATATAATTTTACCGGTGGATAGTCTGTAGCAAAGTTCAATGCACGTTCTGAGTTTTTCATACATCCGGTTAGTACATTTTGAAATATGGCAGTCAGAAATTGCCGTTTTCTTTAAACTATTTTGTAGGGCTCAGAAACCGTGTTTTAAGTGAGCATGGCTTCTTAACAATGACATTCCCTCCTTGGCTGAAGTGAGTTTTCTTTTCATATGCTAGCACATCGCACTTGTAGAATAGTTTTGTAAAACAAAGTATTTATGAAAACACTGCAACGTATTTTAAGTGCGTGGTAGGCGGCTCCTTTATGGCGCACCATCTGCCGCAATCTTCCATTAATATAGATTTTTAGTAACTTAATTTTTTTCTGTTTATGTTTGTATTACATTTGGACATGACATGTTTTAGTTCAATATTTATATAATTTTTCATTAATTTCGCTTGTGAAATTAGAGGTACATAAGTTGATCGAGAAGCTGCTCTCGTCGCTTATAGGTAGGGAATGGAATATTTCGCGAGTTCAACGACATGCGTGTTATAATTAGAGCCCGGTAGTTTCCTCGGAAAAAATTTTGCAGCACTTTGTTTCAGTGCCTTACGTGCGCACCTGCATCTCTGCTTTGTGGTCAGTGATTGGATGCCGTAACACCCAGCCTGTGGAGGTTAAACCCGCAAGTCACAGACATGTTGTGTCACAGTTATCCATGTACTGAGTGGCACAGTCTAATTAATAATAACTCTCCACAAAAACATTCTGCCAACAATCATGAAGTTGAGCTGCAGGGGTGCACGTAAGACACTGAAACAAAGTGGGGCAAAATTCTTTTCGCGAAAACTACTGGGCCCTAGTTATAATTCATTGTCCTATTTATACACAACCCCGGCCATTTGTCCACTAGCTGCTACTCACTGGAACAACAGACAATGAACGAATAGACGGGCTCGAGTATGCATAGGACAGTGAATTCTGACACGTAGGTCATTGAACTCGCGAATTATTCCTTTCCGTACTTATAGGGCAATTGTAAACTTTACTAGTGATACTGTTTTAACGTCTTGTGTGTGGTTGTGTGGCGACAGGTGCTGAATGAGTTGAACGTGGGCACGGAGAGTGAGAACGGGACTATCTCCATGCCTCAGCTGACGTCAGTCTACCCTGACGACGAGAGCCTCAAGCCAGAAGCAGACTATACCTTCTACCTTGCCTACGACTTCTACCCCATCGATAACCCTCACTTCTACCACGCCCCGTTCTACGGGTTTGGTGACGGTGAGTCAACACAGTATTATTCTTAAATTAGTCTTAAAATGTTTGTTGGAATCATGACGTCACGGGCAGACGAAAATAATGGACAGTCGAAAAAAAATGTGACGTCACAAGCAGACGACGTAAACAAACATGGCGGCTGTTAGCAGATGACGTAAAACAAGGGAGAGTCTAAAAAACAAATTTGAAAATCAAAAGTCAAATTTGGAAAATCCAAAAACAACATGGCGGACATGACGTCACCAAACATGGCGGACGTTACGTTATCCAATATGGCGGATGTTACGTCATCCAAGATGGCGGACAGTGATGTCACGGCGGCCATGTTGATTGCGTCATCAGCGACTCCTCAGCTCCTCAGCCAGGAGCCAGTGTGCCCGCAGCCCCATTTCCCTACTACAGTAAACTTGGAACGTTCTGTACCTGACTTACATGTTCACGCACTCATTTATTTATTTTATCATATCTTATTAGTATAGTACCTACCTTTTCCATTTTCATTAGAAAATCTCAAGAATGTGTCTTGCATAAATTATTGCTAAAACATATTCTATTGAAATTTCTATGTATTAAAATTCAACTAGCAAAGAAATTGAATTTTATGAGAAACTACGTATTTGTTAAGCGTAATCACATTTACTGCAACAAAATATACGATATTTGAACTTCAGAAATTCTGCCTTACAAATATATCACTTTAAAAAATTAGTCCAAAACGTTAGCATGAACTATTGTTTGGGATTTATAGTTTTTTTATATTGCATTCAGTAAATCTTTAATTTACAAATAATGTTTTTTTTATGTATATACCACCATGCCTTAAAAGCATAATAAAGAGGTGAAATGTGTTTTAGATAAATCGTAAATGTAACTCGAACCCGAAAAGCGATCGTCGAGATTTAAATTTCAATGGGACATTAATTTAGGTGACTAGAAATATTTAGCCTGCTTTTATTGTTTTGATACAACGATCACTTAATTATCTGCGAGTTGTTCAAAGTGCGCAAAAATATTATTGGAATTGGTATATTAATAAGAATGTTAACGAAATCTCGGAAACAAGTATTCTAAACTGTATATTTTCATAATGGAACGCAAAAATCTCATATTTCTGCATAAACGTTCTTTTATCTCTATTTGGCTTTTGCATTTCCCTCTAAAACAACTCGAAATTATGCTTTTTAGCAGCATGTTAAGCCATTTAAACGTTGTATCAACGATGGTGGATATGTCGCAGGTGGACATTTGTGACTAAACTCTACTAACTCAGCAGTAAAGTGTCGTTCCTACTGGTCTTCTTATCTGTGTAAATTTGTGGAAGTCTTAGTTAATGAATTGGTAGTTCAAACTAAACTACTAAACACTAAGCACAGGGAATATTATTGATTGGTCAGTAGAAGCAGTTTAGACACGAGTGCAGTGCAGTCAAAATATCGCAAGTATGCAACACTTTTGAAAATATTTGAATGACCAAAAGGATTAATTCAGTTTCACTTTATTTTTTGTCTTCTCTTTAGTGCAATTGTGTATCGACAAGTATGGATTATGACTCCACAGAAATATTTCGAACATGAGTGGTCATTCCAGCAAGCAAATGGCTTATGCATTTCATTTCAGGAGAAATTATTTTGGTTACTCTAGTGATTTTATGAATGGTTCAGAGATGGACAAGCCTTCTGGGATACTGAGAAATTCCCTTATGTGTTCTCCCTCGCAGAGTGACTCGGCGCCAAAGCCTCTGCTGAATTATTGCAATTTTTTTCCTGCAGGAGTCAGTCAACCTAGCACTCTCTGTACGGATATTTGTTTGACAAATACGAGTGGAGTTAAATTGTTGGTACAATTCACATCTTAAGAATGTTGCACCCTCATAGAAGTGATTGGCGTCCTCCTGAAGTTGTTTGTTTCCCGTCTGAAGTGGTTGCTTCCCTGCTGGAGAAGTTGACACCCTCAGAATAGTGATTCGTGTCTTCCGAAAGTGGCTAGTTCCCTCTAGGAATGGGTGGCAGCTTTGTTAACTAGTTTGTGACCTAAGTAGTTGGCACTCACCTGAAGTGGTGTGTGCCTTTTTTTAAAGTCGTTGGTACCTTCCTAAAGCGGTTGGTTCTTTCCTGGACTGGTTGGTGATCTTGTGAACAAGTTGGTGCTCTTCTGAAATAGTTGGCTATCACTTCAAATGATTGGAATCATTTCTCATGTGATTGGTGTTATCTTGATGTAATTGCTGTTCTTCAGAAATCATTGGCAGCATATCAAGTATGTAGTGTACTTCTGAAATGGTTGGTACCGTTTGAAGTGGCTGGTGCTTTCGAAGAGGTTACCGGCCTATAAGAGTTATTAATTACCTCCGTAAGTGATTCGCACACTCCTGACACTTCGCTACAGCCTTTTTTCCATAGTTAGTCCACCCCTGCAAGGAGGAAGGATGTGTTGAGCGTGTCAGTAATGTAAACGAAGTGTTCCCGTATGTTTGCAGCCTCGAGTCGAGTGTACACACCACAGTTTAACCACATCTCTATGAAGATACCGCCATTCCCGCTACTGTCACAGCGCGACCTCCTCACGCCAGACATGTTCTGTAACGCATCCACTGTTGGCAACTGCACCGGCCGCTTCTGCGAGTGTCCACACGTCCTGTCCGTGCCGCTCGGTGCCGTCGTCGAGCTCATCTTCGTCGACGAAGGTAAGTCTCCCGTCACTGCCAACTATACTTGCTGCATGAACGCAACTGCTCCCACGTTATATGTGCACGTCGCCATAGAATTATTTTACCAACCTATTTCAATATTATTAAAGAGAAAAATTACAATTTAAAAAATAAGGGCTGACTTTTGTGGTGCTTAGAAATTTCATTTTAAAATTTCTACTATCAGATTGTTTAAGGTGCAAAGCTAATTTTGCAATCGAACATAAAAGTGCGGCATTATTAATTCAAGGTGGTAAGTTAGTATGTTTTGCTTTTAATGTAATTATTATATAATATGTGTGTAGTAGCATTTTCTAATAATTTAAATATTATTCAATACATGTATTTGAATTATCTCTGATCTCATTAGTTTGACAGAATTATACAGGTTGAGGCAAAAGTGGTGAGCTGTATTTTCTCTAACCTGGATGTTATTCTTTGTTTTAATGCCGATACAGCAGATGAGACTTTATTTGCCATTATTGTGTAGTCACTTCGACTGGTGGGACCGTGGTTAGTGGAGTAGAACGCTCACTTTCCACGAAGACAATCCATGTTCAATGGTTGAGTCGAACCCCGGTTTTTCACGTGTCTATAAAAGGTGGCGTATGTTGTCGTTACCCGGCAGGTTTTCTCGGGGTACTCCCGTTTCCCCCGCCCCTCGCATTTTGTCGCCTCTCCATCGTAGGGCCTCATTTCGTATCTTCCTTCAGGGTTCGGCAGACTCCTGTGGGCATCTAGTCAGAAGTCTGCTCTTAAAGTAAGATTCCCTGCGCTTCGGTTTCCTTCACATGTGTTATTTCTGTGGCGTTTGGATAAAGTGATGTAACTCAAAATAATTAGAAAATTGAGTAAAGTATATGAACACATTATAAATGGTACTCTCTTAGTAAATGATACATTTCTAATGGTTGCGGGAAGAGAAACAATTAAATGTTTACGTAAGTGTATACCATTGTGCATAAAGTTTCTTCAAACTTCTTTTCGGATTTACTCAAAACACCCTTTATCGACTTACCCCACTTTACCCAAACGTTACAGATTATTTATATTTAGGCCTAATTCAACTGATAAACCTCTACCTTAAGTGCGAATTTTGCTTTACCATGTAATTAAAAGGAATCGGAGCTGAATTGCCGCGGTGTGAAAATTTATTGAACGGAACTGCTTCCCCAGCTACACGTCGCAAATGAGTCCCTTGCCTACAGCATGTGTTTTCCAAGTGATGTGGCTAATTGTCAGAGTGCGATGTGTGTTGGGCAGGGGTGCCGTACGACGCCAACCACCCTCTGCACCTGCACGGACACGCGTTCCGAGTGGTGGCCATGGAGCGTCTGGGCGACACTGTCACCGTCGAGCAGGTGAAGGCGCGCGACGCGGCGGGGCTCATACACCGCAACCTGAAGCGAGCGCCGCTCAAGGACACAGTCACAGTGCCTGATGGCGGATACACCATCGTGCGCCTGCACGCCACAAACCCAGGTGAGTGCCTACACATCCTCTCTCTACCCCAGCCATCGTCATAGCTACGAAAGAAACATATGTCTTATGTCATATCGGGAAAACTGGACTTTCTGGCAGGTACCTACCTTCCAAGCATTGTAGGGTCCTCCGTTTTGAAAGAAAGCAGTGTACGTATAGATATGAATGACATATTTATGAAATTGTTAAGCAGATACACTGTAAAAACTTTCTCAAATATTTAGGAAGTAATTAACCTAAACGCAGTATGGGACGGTTAACATACTTCCGCCTTGTACATTTTGCAAACTTTTACAGTTGTTTACAATACAAGTCTGGAAAATTCAGTAGGCATTTTATTGTTTTCTGAAAAAGTTTAGGAGTGCTACCATGGATGTCTGGGAAAGAATTTTACTACACCTACTTTCTTAGCGCTCCTATAAGCAAGTGTGGAAAATTTACAAGCTATTTTTATAGTGTACACACAAAATTTCACGTTGTTACAATCGTCTAAGAAGTGAAGTAAATATGATATAATTTTATAGATCTGTCATTTTTAAGATAGCACTACACAAGGTAATAAAATCTGTCACACAGTATTTTGGAAGTGGCTGAACCAATCCTCCCAAATTTGAGAGGTAGCTAGATTGCAACATGATTGTAACATGATTTCAACGTCGAAAAGATTTTTTTTAATGGTAACTATGTGCAATGTTAAAATTGATTAATTAAATGAAGAATTTCGGCCAAAATTAGTATGTAGAATGTATTAAGTACTGTATCTATATGCATAAAATATTACAGAGCATGGCCTGTTGTGACCACCATTTTATGGGATAGCAGTCAATGGAAGAATGACGCATTACATGGAAAATCAGAAATTACTGTAGCCTACTTATTGCTGCCAAGTCTGAAAAGTAAGCAGTACTATATAAAAAGCACCAGTTACATACAGAAACTATATTTACATATAACTTGTTTAACCTCCATTTTGTACGATATTGCTACATTAATTAAGAATGGCTTTTCTTTGGAATCTGAAAACCACTGAAGATATATTGCCAAATTGAAATTTACTGTTGATATAGATATGTTCCTGGTATTAATTACCTTGCTTTTGCGGAGTAAATAAGGCATGTAAGTGGGCTGTCTCGTCGACAACGAGGTCATTAGAGATGGTGAGACACAGCTTGGTACATTAATAAGGACCGGGAGAGGAGTCAGCCGTGGCCTTTGCTAAGGAACCATCCTAGCATTCGCCTGGAGTGATTTCGGGAAACAATGGAAAACTGAAATCTGGATGGCCGGAGCCGGGGATAGAACCCTGATAGTACCAAATGCGAGTCCAACTTGCTACGTTGTGCCACCTTGCTCGGTCAGTAGTAGATAAGACTATGTTCTATGTAACAGAATATACTAAGAAATTCATAAAAATAATTTTCATCAACACCGAAAAAATGTATGTGCTACTTACGATAAACTAAGCACTTTTTAAGGCCCTTTCAAAATGCTTCAACAACCTATAATTACGTTGTATTACTGTCACATATGCTAACTTTCAAGGTCAATGAAAAGTACACACGGTGTTGGTCAAGTTGTGTGTCAATACTTATATTTACAAGTGGCAAATAGAGAGGAATTGCTAGATATCGGATTTCAACAGGGCCTTTAAAGCACACTACAGGCTTATTAAGGTTGGTTCACAATTAAAAACATAAGCACAGAACATATAACACAACAGTAGAAACTGTGCACGACCAGACGCCTTGTGCAAAATTAGTTCACAGTTGGATTATTACTGTAATGTTTAGCCAATGGCATTTTTTCGACGAATCTGAAATATTCCTTGCTGTATTAAAGTCAACCGGAGGCCATTCAAACATTATTTGAAGTGGAATCGTATTTCTAGATAATACGAAATATAAATAAACATTGTTCCTATAAACTGCACAGTGTCAAACAGTATTTACAATATATAATTATAGTTTTTAACATTAAAATATCTTATTCTAACTTTGTTTTATTCTTATGTACATTAGGAGGTTAAACCAACATGGCGGTCACTCACAAAATCCTTTGCTGTGATTGGTTGCTGTCCTATGCGTACGCACAAGAAATTAAATATTACAATTTCTTATATCAGCTCTATACACACGACCACTTTTTTGGTGTTGTGAATCGGTAGGTAAGAAAACATAGATGTTGGTTCTTGTGCGAGCGACCTATGTTCTGTACCTACTGTTATGATATTAATTGTGAACCCACCTTAAGTTATGCTTGGTGGAGGAATGGAAAAGTAATAGGATGTGTTGTTGTACGCAGGGTACTGGCTGCTGCACTGCCACATCGAGTTCCACGTAGAGATCGGCATGGCGGTAGTGTTCAAAGTGGGCGAGCACTCGGACATGCCGCCAGTTCCACGGGGCTTTCCCCAGTGCAACAACTGGCTGCCGAGCCAGGAGGAACTGACGACTGCGACGCCGACGGTGACGGCTGCGGCGCCGACTGTGACGGCAGTCCCAGAACACGACTACTTCACCACGCAGAACGTGCTCAGTTACTCTGAGGGCTACGACGATCAGAGCAACGACATCGCGGCCATAGTGCCTCTGACCAAGTGGCTGCCCGTTCTCGCGCCCTCCTCTGCCAACGTCGCTAGCAGCTCATACCTGCACGCGCCGGCGCTCATCGCCATACTGCTGGCCGTGCTGTTGCGGTGACGTCCCTGCGCGCCCACAAGTGCTGCTAACCACACTCTTGCCAACTTCTGCACCGCTCAACCTCAACCTTCGTGCAATACTAGACACGGCATTATTTATTCTAACACAGTAAATATTTCAAGAAATCTTATAAATATATAAAAGAAAAACACGAATATGTAAAAAAATATATATATCAAATTCGAAAGTACAATATTTTTATAGTGAATATAAAATAGAAAATATTGTAATTCCAAGAGTTCCACAAAATGTGTATCAACCTTGGACTACAACTGCAGAAGAACACGTCCAGGCAGTAACATTGATGGCCTCCATAATAACTAATTTAGATATTGAATCTACCACCGGCGTCACCAGTATTGCAGTAGCATATTAAAATTTTAACATTAACAGATAGCAAGTTTTAATTAGTCGGCGCAAAGCCATTAGCGGCACCAGTGATATGTCGCTAACGTGTCCCATTATAACAATATTTAACTAGCACGAATGTAATTATGGAAATGCCAGTTAATTCTGAAACTAAACCAATAAGCAAGGGAGTCAACTAGTCAGAGTCAGTAAGTACAGTATGTTACTGTTCAGACCTGCACTTCATAGGTTGCATCCTGGAGCCTGATTGCAATCAGCTGTTTGTCCTAATCTAATCAAAGAGTAACAATTAACTTTGATTACTTTCGAACTTATTGACTCTCTTAGCTACCAATGACATCTGCATTCAGTTATACAGGTAGGCTACATTTTATTGTTTAATGACATACCATTTGTTAAATTGTGAGAATGTGACAAGTTTGTAATCAGGCACCAAGTCCTAAGAAAACTGGTATTTTTATTACTCTGCATGCTTCAGTCCTGACAGAGTAATTTTCTAATAGTAAAATTGTTTTTTTTACTATAACAAATATTCTTACATGCTACTGTTGCATGAGTAAAGGACTTTGTGTACAAAATTTACCAGAAGTTTGTTTTTAATTTGAAGCATATGTCCATTGCAAATGAGACTGTGCGGGAACTTATATCTGTTAATAATAATTTCTGTGTTTTAGCTGCAATTTACATCCGTCCTGTAATGTAAATAGTAACTGGTGCATCAGAATGTATATGTATATGCTGTTCATGTTAAAGTAAGTATTTCTGGAATTCTATAACTTTTTTTTCCTTCTATCACTTGTAACAGAACTGTAGCGGTGTGTGTAGTTAAAGTAGAATAGTGCATAAATTTCACAGGACTCAAAATTTAAAAGTTAGAACTACTATAAATATTTTTTTTATTATAGACTTCATTGAAACACAGAGTGACCCTGTCCAAATGTGAGAACACATAGCGGATTGTCATTTTCATTCTTAGCACGAGAGTTGTCAAAAGTGTATGCTTTCCATGAACAGCTTATAAATCATTCGCCTATATGTAAAAAAATGTTAAATGATACTGATATGTCAAAAAGTGGAAGACAGCAACAAAGCAGGGAAACTGTTGCATATACCTTAAATCTGTGATATTAGGTTAAGAACTAAGACTTTGTACATTATTATAGTTTTAGCACTAACATCGATCAAATGCCTTTCGTCCTGTGTAAGGTGTTTTGTAGATAAAATGTATACATAAATTAACTTGGGAAAGTATTTCCTTACAAATGTAATGTTAATAGTCTTTATGATGCTTTATCATGAACATACATGTATAGTCGCACACATTTTGTCTTCTGCAGCATAGGTACAACTGATCCTTACTCGCAGTGCTTAAGAAAATACAAGTTGCATCTCTCAGGTAAACTTTGCAGTATACATATCGGTTTTATAGCATGTCATTCGAATTTTCTTTTGTGTGTTCTAGCACAATAAAATTAGACATGTTCGTAAAAAGTAATTCTTGACAAAATTATATTTCAACATTACGATTTCAACGACCTGGAAATATTTTCGTTTGATAGTCCGAAAGAAATTCGAGTTACTTCACCTAAGTTTGTTTGCATATGAATGTTTATACTATCTAGCTCTTCGGCCTCGCTTGCCAGAGTCTGATCACTTTGTATCCCACCCTTTCCTTGCTATAAGAAAGTAATTTTATTCATCACCATTTCCTATTGGTGCAACGAATTGTACAAATTCCTTTAAGTGAATCACTGTGTTGTGAATCATGGTCATGTAAAAAATGAACTGTGTAAAGTACATTGTCCCACTTAATAGAACACAGCAATGTTCCTAAGCTGTTCAGAAGATCACTCTTTCCCCCTTAAGTAACTTCTGTGCTTGTTACTTACTCCTTTCTATGCAAGTCAACAGAGCAGGGGCATATCCATAGCAATTTTATTTCAGGAACAGCTGAATGTGTGAATATCAACTAAAGTAGAAGTATTTTTATCCACGAATTGATTATGCAACATATTTTATGTCAAGTGAAATTATACAACTTGTTTAAATTTCTACAGGAAATACTTAAATGATATTTTCTAAAGAATTCTTTCATTCAAAGTGTTTATAAAAAATTTTTTTTTATGTTCTTCAGTTCCTTAAACTTCCTCCTTGGTTAAACCCTGCACCAGGGTAAATGTAAGGCAGCTTATGTAGTATTTATTTTTACAATTTTTGTTTACTGTTACCCACTGAATTTATTAAATTTTTTGTCCACATACGCTTTCATATGTCAACATAAATTACTCTTCCTTACCACTGATTGTGCTGTGTATTGTTCCTATAAATAAAAGTATTTTACCTGATGGCATAAAGTCGTTATTTTCTTTTAAAATATTTACCCTTACCCGTATGTAAATCCTACCTTGTCAATCAACTACTGTTGTACTGCCAGCTAGAGGATCAAAATTTTTGTTGACAAGTTGGTTACCACTAACAATTATGTCGTTTTGTTCCAGCCTGTGCAGAGCCTCGTAAAAAAACCTTTTGTTTTGAAGTGTGGCAACGATTTAGTGACGTAACTGGCCGGAAAGAACGCATGTTAAACTGTGTGAAATGTAAACATTTTTCAGAAGGTGTTAGACAAGGCATACAGTGTAAACGTAGTCAATTTTATGTGCAGTATGAAGGAGACACTTAAAGCAGCGCATCCAAGATTGGATTGCAGACAGTCAAATTCATAATAACTAGCAAGACCTTAAAGTAGAAAATATAAATATATTGTTAATCTCTCTAGGGCTACTTCACACACTAAGCACCCCCTGGACAAACACACACAATAGTAACTTCACTACAAACTTTACCATCCACCATTGTCATGAATAATTTGTGTTTCTACGGATAAACCAATCAAAGTCGCTTTTAGTTCCATTTCTTTCAACAAATATCTGCTTACTTATAAGTGCATTGGCCCGAACTCCCGTGACATCCCCATTTGTAAATCCTTATAATTTCGGTTTCATTTGCAATTTTAGAACACTTTCTGGTTTATAACTGAATATTGGAAGTTTCTATGGTCCAATAATCCCTGCAATCGCACTTTTACAAAATGTTCTGTTATTTTTGCAGAAACTTTGACAGGGTAACATTTTTCTCTACGAAAATGGCATGGTGTGATGAGTAAATGTTGGCAAGTCATGCTTTTATTTGTGACTATATAATGGTGCTTAGTTAAATTCATGTCTACACACACTGCTAGTGTTTCACCAAGAGTATAAGGAGTACATGTCTCGAAATATTTCTCTCTCTCTCTCTCTCTCTCTCTCTCTCTCTCTCTCTCCCTCTCTCGTCGCTCTTCCTCTGGCACATAGACTAGCTGTTGTAGGAAGATACAATTCTTGTAAGCCTCTGCGACACTACGGGCTGTTGGCAGTAACCGCATACACAGCATAACATGGAACAAATAATATTACTAAAAAATATTGTGGGAAACAGGTACTGTACTGGAAGCATCCTGAAGGCAAGTGGGAGAGCAAACATTAAAACCGTTGGGGGTTAAATACATAGTCAAATTTACTCTCTACAAATATAGGCAATACAGACCAAGACACTGAACTTCACAGGTGAGCCAGGAAGACACCCTTGAAGCTTAGTCCTCTCTTTTAGGGGACAATGTACACAACTGGCATAGAGCCAACAGTAAAATATGGCTGTAAACAATTTTCATCGTGATCGCCACATTAAAAATTACTCAACAGGCAGTTACTTGATAAATATTCTTCGATAATAACCCGCTTCTTCGGCATCACTGAGGGTGGGTATATCTGTGCCGAAAACTGGTCAAATTTTGACATTTAAATGCCAAGCAATTGTTTCTAAGCCCTTGAAACAATGGACGGCTTAGCCAATAGCATTTGCGCACTGAATCATGGGTAATAACAGCTGATTTTGCACAAACGGCGCCGGAAAACGTATATATTATGTAGGTTGACGAGTTTATATTCGTTAATTAAAATTTTTAATACACTCTCAGTCGAAAAATTGCCGTTTCTTGGTATACTGCAACTGCAGACGTTTTTAAAATATGTATGTCGTAGATCGTACTGAATAATAAACAACGACAAAGCTAAATTAATTGTGTCAATATTAACAAGAGACGATAATTTGGCTGCATATTTCTTAAGATAAACACACACAATTATTATACCAGGCAGTATTTACAGTTGAAAAGGTTGGTTGTTATTGTATTCTGTAATAAACGCAACAAATCAATAGAAACATTGTCTAAAAATGTGTAATTCTACAATGAACCTTCTCCCGACAGGCCGTCACAATGCAAGTTTCCATACAGCGAGAATCTTTCTTCATTAATCTATACTTAGAAATTATTAATTCATGTCGTAACAAATTGTTGACATATTAACCACTTCCCTAAAACAAATGTAATACCCGGCAATTAATGTTGGTATGTATAAGCTACAGAAAACCGAAGTGGGCATATACACACATGGGAGCATGGTTAACAGTAGACCTATTTTAAAAAAAACTGGAACTATATCATTTGATGATTGATAGCACTAGTTTCTTTGAACTGTAACATCACTTAAACGTACTGGAGGAATTCGCTTGGGTATTTGTTATTAACACACATTTCCGAGAAATTAACAAACAGCTCAGGCCTATCTTTATCAAGGAAACCAAATATTACTTTAGGCTTATAAAAATGTATGTACCCACACGAACGTACGACCAGAACATAAACACTGTAATACCTAGCCAATCAAACGTGATACAAATAAACTACACTAGTTATTTTAATTTAAAAAATTAATGTTCCCCTATTGTCTTAGGTTAGTTCTGCATGGTAAAACCTCAAATTCGTCTCGCAGTTACCTCAACATGGAAGAGAAAAAAGCACGAAACCACGACAGTGTATAATCTAACGTCTCAATTTAAATACGTTCGTAAATGACTTTGGAACGTTTTTTTATTTACTCACAAGTGGTAACATAAACCACTATTATAAGACATGCCCATTGACTTGCAGTAATAATCTGGGAGGACAGAAACATAAATTTAGAAGCGTACATTGACTCCTACAAATATGCGTTTCTAACATAATACAACAATTAATTTCATAAATGGGCCTACGGTTTCTTTAAAATCCTTGAATTTGTTAAAAAAATATATAAACTTACTTGTAAGTCTATTCCTATGCGAGGCTAAAAGAAGCAGACCTAAGCCTACAAATTACCTTGTGATAGTATGTGATTAGCACTGTACATTGTTTTAAAAATATAACAATTCGCCAAAAAAACTGTGCACACTTGTTTAAAATATTAAATACATTGTAAAACAGACAGAAATTAAATACTGCGAGCATGAAAGCCAAGTGACAGACTTTTCGATGCGATTATTTATATTTATAAATCACTGGACATTATGAAACTTTGTATCCCTTCAAAGAACTGTTGTTAGTCGTACCTTAACACGCTAAATATATAGCAACGTTTTGCACGGTTCGGTAAAAATCATTTAACAAACATGCCAAAGCATTGAGCCTTATGACAAACGAGCGATCGAATGTGCAAAAACAGCTGATTCTCCCATCATGCAATCTGTTCTGACGCCACGGGCCAAGCCGTCCATTAACCAATACATGAAAATATTTATAAAAAATTATATTAGAGGGCTAATTAGTAAGTTATTCCATAGAAAGTAGTAATTTTAAAGTGAAGAGCCACTGAGGGCCGAACTAAGTACTGTATAGATTATTATGAATTAAACAAGCACTATTGCACCCAGAATTCACATATACAAATAACTATTAAAGTAAACGTACTTCGTGCCCAGGGACTTGATATTACGAGATTATAGAAACATTATTTTTCTTTCATTTCTGGATGTCCCAGGGTGCCCTGTTATTCATTTATAGCTGGAAGATAGGCTGCATGATGTCAGTGAGGCATGCTACAACATGCGTGCCATGCACTACTGGTGTAGTGGTGACAAGGTGATGCGAGGGGTAGTGCACTGAGGCTGGATTTTGAACATGCAGGGTACAACGACAGTTTATAAACATTACCTCAGACAAGTCGCCCCTTGTCATGTTGCATGAAGGATGGCAATGAAAACATTAATGAGATCACCACATGACCCAAATTAGCAACCCAGTTATTACAAGGGACAGTGTAATGACGCAGTATTTTACAGTGATGTAAACTTCGGCCCCATAGAATAGTCATTGCCCTTAGCACCGACCATTGGTGGTTTTACAACGCCTAATATAGCATTCGTGTAAATCAAGCCAACATAAACCCACATGATATTTGATGCAAGGTAACTAGGGCTGCAATAATGTTTTGAAACTCAAGGAATATTTAGGCCTATGAGTTAAGAGTTATGTGTGGTTTCAAATCCATAATGTCCAGACGATTATTATTATTGTAGTACAAACTGCTATGAGTTGGCCTAGGTTAAGCACTACAATGCTACCAACTTGAGCAGCAAAACTGTACTTAAGGTATGTGCTGCATGAGCTAGGAAGGTATACAAATGCAGTTAATAGAATTCTTGAATGTTATTTAGTGCAAATCACAAATTTCAAAATATCACATATTATACGAAAACACTTCGACAAAGCCATAGAAGGGGAAGGAGTCTGAGCTACGTGAGCATCGGGTGAACATGCACATAGCATCGTGGAGGCCTTCAACCTTTGCCACGAACAATGTCAAAGTGTACATACTACTGTATGTTGATGATATTGTGGAAAATGAAGAAAAAATAAGTTCCAAATGTTAAAAGGAAATTGGAGAAAGATTTCAAAACGAATAAAAGACCTTGGAGAAGCATCAAATTATATAGGAATTTGCATATTTCAAGACAGTAAATATGGAACACAAATCAAACACTGTTCCTAAAATCTGCACTGATCATGTATGAGGTGGAAAACGGAATGTCTTTATCAATTCCAATGGACCAATCCATCAGTATATTGGAAGATGGTCAACGGCTTGAAAACAGGAAACTGGAAATCAACTGAAAGAAGCTCGATGTATGCAGCTAGAGGAACAAAACTGGCTTGAGTGCTATACTCAGTTACGTCAGTAGGTACTAAAACTGTACAAGGCATGACCTTTTGACATATTTGAGGGGACTTTTGAAGTATATCAAAGGAATCTTGAATTAGTCTTTGTGAACAGGCATCAGTCGACATGTCCAGTGAAGGAGATGAACTTATTAAATCGCTAAAAAGTATTATTTTACAGAATTGACTACTGTCATCGATTTTTAATAACTTTTTATTTAGTCATGTAATAGGCAACAATGTTCTTAAGTATCTTTTTTTTCAGTGTGCCAGTTGTGGTCTTATATGAGAAAGCTACATCATTGTAAGTTTATGGTTGTGTGAATGCCTGGTCCTTTTGCCACTTTGGTGTAGTAGACTGCAACATTTTGTTTCTCTCTGCACTGTTCTGTTTATATTTGTGTGTGCTAGAAAAACATTTTATTCAAGGGAGCTCTTAAAGTCAATAAAATATACAGGTTGTTGCAAAATTCAATGTCAATATTCTGGGCAAACAGTCCTCATGTGTAGAGAAACAAGAAAGGCCATATGAACATAGGTCCGAAAATGCACCGTTTTTGAGCTACAGTTCGCAATACATGGTATATAGTTGACGGCGCGCGGGCAGGATATACATAGCTGTGGAGCGCCATCGCAGCTGTTGGCATGAGTCGTACGAACTATTATATTAGACGTACACATTTCCTGCTCTAGCATCGAGGTGAATCAAACGTCTCTGCATCACTGCAGGAAGAGGTTCAAAATGTGTATACTGTGTGGTGGGATTATACATTTCCTGTTTTTTCTCGTGCGTGAGGCAAGTTATTCAGGCTGAAAAGATACTGGTCAGAGAATGACCCTATCATAAATAACGGCCCATACCAGAAGGGGGGCAAGGTACAAACTACGACGACACCATGTCTTCACTTTCAGTCTCTAACGTGCAGTGAATGTGTGGTGGTTTCAAGTTATAAGTTATGAAGTGTTTTTACATTATGTTTTAAGTAATATGAGGATTTTCCTGGGCTCAGATGTGTTCATTATGGTAATTTATTATTTGGTCTCGGTTGAATGTTGTTTCATCGGTAAACAAGACAGTTTCTCAGAATGCAGGATTTAAGCATTGCCCACCAAACCAAAGGCAAAATGTGCGGCGAACAGGAGAGTCTGAACACACTGCACATGGTATGGAATCAACATGTTTTCATGAAGCATTCTTCAAGCCAGCGTATAATGGTTCACATTAAATGTAGTAGCTCCTCTCTGTGTGCTGACATTGAGGTTCTCGTCCACTTCATGCAGGAGTGCCTCTTCCAACGCCGGAATTCTCGTCCCTTTTGGCATTATTCTGTCACAATTGACTGGGAAGGTTCCATGTTCTCTAAAACTGCGATGGATTGCTTCATACGTTCGTCTATCTAGACACCGTCGTTGTGGGAAGTGTGCAAGATACAAACTCTGTGCGGCGTGCTGTTACAATTTGCCAACCCATACACAAAATATGCATAAGCTAACTCAGCATTGGAACAAGCCATTTAGAACCTCTTCCTGAAAAGATGCACACGCGACGCTTGATCCAAATCGATGCTAGAGTGGGAAATGTTTGCGTCCAATTCAATGGTTCGTACGAATCATCTTGTATCAGTCTGCCTATAGCTGCGAGGCACTCCACAGCAACATGATCCTGCCAGTGCGCTATTAACCAAATGTCGCACATTGCGATCTGTAGCGCAGAAACTGTGTGTTTTCAGACCTATGTCTACAATAACATTTTTTGTTCCTCTACACGTGAGGATTGTTTCCCCAGAATATTGACTTGGAATTTTGCAGGAGCCTGTATAGTAGTTCGTTTGCGCAGTAATAAAATGCAATTTACTCCAAATAAAATCTTAATTATAGCGCCATCTGACAAATAAAGGCTGACTGCATCGTTTAGGCTACAAGATGATACCTAATAGTCTGCTATCAACAACACAATACAAATGTGTAGTGATTGTTTATATGTAGGGGATTGTGTATGATATGACGTGGTTAGCATAAAATAAATAAGTTATTTTAAGTTAAATTTGCAGTCGATTGTGATGCAAGATGAATAATAAACCTGTGTTTGATTGTTTGCACAGAGTGTCAACGATTATCTCCGAGCAGCTCGCTAGCCATAGCTCTACTACTCTAGTCAATGATGCAAGCAATACCGTATTAAGGTTTTGTACACAAAATCTATCATTTGACTTTGTTTGATTTAATCTACAATGTTTGAGCTTCTGAAAAATTGGAAACTATCATGTTGACCTGGGCTGATGTGTCTGAAGTTAACTCCTCGCTTTCACATTCCTCCCCCACATTCTGGGAATTAACTGATAAGCAATCTGCAGGTACTAATTGATTCCCTGGCATGCAGGTAACTGAGTAGCTGTACAGTATTTCATCGGTCTTAGCAGGAATCTTGTTAGCTCAGCAAGGTGTTGGGATTGAAGTACTTGAATAAGAAGTTTATGATCTGTCTCTGATATGATGGGCACTCCTTATATGTACTCCTCAAATTTCTCGCATGACCATGTTAGGGTCAAAGCCTCTATCTCGATCTGAGCGTATCTTCACTCTCGGTTGCTGAGAGGACTCGAGAGCAAAAGAACACTACTTCTCTTGTGTTGTCTGTATTAAATTGAAACAATATGCAACCCATACCATAAGAAGAGCTGTCTGATCTCACCACTAATTATTTCTCCTTGTCAAAATGTGCAAGACAAGGTGCTTGCATCATCAGGTATTTAATTTTCTCAAAAGCTAGCCGTTGTTGTTCGAAACAATGACCACAAAAATATAAATGTAGGTTTGATGCACTTTTACAATTAGGTTAACTTCGTCACTATTTACAAAAGAACTACGAGTACGCTGCAACATTATCTGGCTTTGTTCGTGACTACGGTGATTTTAATTAATTTGGAAAACAAAAGAATTTGCACAGTTCTTCTATTACTGGATTATTACAGCAGGGACAAAAATTGTATCACTGTTTAGCATGGGACGAGAGAGTTTGTTTTGAACAAGCATCATGTGACGTCACACATGACGTTTTTTTATTGCTGCCAGTTCTGACATTGCTCGCCGAACGTGGGAAGAAATGGCAACCATTTCTGGTAAAACTGGCATCTGCTAGTCCCACCCGAACAGCATACCAAAAAAACACTTCCAGTAAAATGAACGCCTTCTGGCAGAAAACTAGCAGAACTGGCACAAAACTGGCAGACTGACAGGCCATGTGAACAAACCTTTTGCCATACAAAATTCTGAAGCCAAAGTTGGCTACTGCCACGCCCCCTTGGTTTCTAAAACATTGGTACCTAGTCACATTAGGATACATACTGAAAATTTGATTAATTGTTCTACGAGTCTGAATGGCAATTGCGTAGTAACTTGTCAGGCTTCAAGAAAAATATTAAAGCACAATATATAAGGACTTGCGAGACCGAAATTGGCAGAATACTATCATAAAATCGTACTTATATAAGGCAAGATAAGTGCAGTATGTAAGTTTTGCGTCAAAATAATTGCGCAGCCATTGATTTAACCAAATGCTGTACAAAAAAGGCTACATGTCCTGAGAATACAAATAGCTAATGTGCAGCTGTCCGAAATTATAAAAAAAAAAAAAAAAATGTAGGAACAAGCGTATTCACTTATCGCCTACCATTTTAAGCCCTCCAACCCATTTCCATCATGATGGATGGCCTGTAGTTTCCTTTATCCTCACACCTTCTGCACTTACCCTTACCCCCATCTTGCAGCCCTTCTCTGAACCTTCTCCAGTTACAGCAAATCCCCTCCCTTATAATAATCCCATTCTGCTGGTATGTATTACAGCACTAAGTATGCCACTGAAGTGTATGCATTCTTCCCCACTACTGACACATTTCATGAATATTCACAGCATTCCCAGAACCCTCCTCCCTTAGAAACAACCCTGTCTTATCTTTCCCTTCCATCCATTGTCTTTTCATAACAGCCCCAAGGGCTTTTTGTAATCCACCTGTAAGTAGGCCTACTTGTATTTTGTCCCCTTTCCTGCCTCTTGCCCCCAGGACTTATTGTAACACAACCATAAGTAGGCCTACTAGTATTCTGCCTCCTTTCCTACATCCTGCCCCAAGGGAGTTTTTGAAACCCACCCACAAGTAGGCCTACTTGTATTCTGTCCACTTTCCTATCTTCTACCCCAATGACTTTTTGTAACACAACCATAAGTAGGCCTACTTGTATTCTGTCCCCTTTTCTATCTTCTGCCCCAAGGGCTTTTTGTAACACAACCATAAGTAGGCCTACTTGTATTCTGGCCTCTTTCCTATTTTCTGCCCCAAGGGCTTTTTGCAACCCACCCGTACGTATGCCTACTTGTATTCCGTCCTGCTCCTATACCTACCAATACCACAGTAAACCTTCTACTCAGTGTTGATATTATAAATTCAGTAATTACACTATGCTATTTATGCATGTTTGCTAGTTATACATAGCCTAAATGCAGTTATAGCTATATTGTGCTAGGCACTGCATAAGTATACACAATTTAGTAGATAAAAGTGCATCTACACAAACTGAGGCAGCAAAATACATTCTACTGAGCATTCGAAAAATAATATCATTCGTTCGCGGAATATTTTATTCAATAAATTAAACAATGTTATTGCTCAGAACGTCCTACCAGCTCTAAAAATACAAGTTATGCATTCATAAAATAGTAAACTGTTACATCCCTGGCAAAATGGCACACTTATGTGCTTAAGATATTTTCTTAATTTTTGCTGTGTGTCGTTTAAATTTTATTTGCTAGGCACATATTTAGATGCTCTGGCCACATATCTACATGCACAACATGACGTCATTGAGCAAAATATTCCATAAAACGCATAATTTGTCCACTACAAAACACCATTCGCATGTACAGAATACTAATGTTTTGCTAACCAGAGTGGGCGTAGCCCGAAACGTGTTTCGGCAAAACTTTGTGTGCTACACACCTACTCCTTAACTTCTTACCTCCATGCCTTATACTGACCTTGACCTCCATAAGGGAACAAACGAAACCGTTGAAAATTATATTTAAATAGGCTTGGAAATTACAGACGCCATTTAAATTAGTTGAAAAGTGAAAAAAATTCGTGTTATAAATTATTTACTTAATGTAATTTAAAATTCAAGAAAGCTCCATGCTCGGTCAGTTTACACCCCTAACCGAAATCAGCGCTCAAGTGGCAGATTAAATCAGGGGGTGGCCATGCCGTATACTGCCAAGGCAAACACTTGAAGTCAGTGTATTTGTGCCATTGTTGCTTGAACGTTATACACATGGTCACTCTGCCATTAGAGACAATGTATTTTACTCGAAGTGTGAAGACCAGTAGAGTAAAAATGATTTATCGAATAGCAGATGTGTTGTGTTTATCGCAGTCTACGTTGTTTGGGGAACAAAATTTTTAAATAATATAAAAACTCAGCTATATGCTTGCATTTTGAAATGGATTTCTGTGAGTACCGACATGGCCAACTGTTTATGCATAAACACCATTGTTAAACTAACATTTATGCCAGTTTCTGATATTTATTTAACATTCTTTGTACAAATTTGTTCGTTTTATTGATATAAGCAAACAGTTGCACATCGTCAGTGACATAATATGCGTGTGGCCGTTTTTTTCATGTTCGCTCGGTTTAGCTGCATAAACACGTAAATTACACTATGCTAATGTAAATTATTGCCTTTTTACTCATGAAATGTAACAGCAGCATATGTATTTTACGTACCTGTTCTCTCTTTACATCCGAATTCAATGCATGTAACCGTTTTAATTCAAATCTGTTCATTCTACAGTATCAATCACAACATCTAAGATTAGATTAGATTAGATTTTTTATTTTAGCCATTCAGCAATTACAAGCAATAGGCTACGTCCAAGGTACATTAATTACACATATCAGTCATATCACATTCATAAAATTCAGTAAGATTATAAAAAGGATGGAGGGAGGAAATGGCGCATGCTAGGATATGGATGAAGCAGATGAGAAGGGAGCTGGTTGGCAAGATCAAAGAGGCAAAGAATGAATACCTTCAAAACATGATGGAAGGAGGTAAATGCAAGGGATGGCAGAAACTATTCGGGTATCTGAAGAGAGTGAAAGGTGGGGAGAAAGGAATACCATTGCTAACTGATAAAGAT
>PNEQ01060512.1:58395-86535 GCA_003012365.1 Medauroidea extradentata | reverse complement strand
CCCCCCCCCCCCCCCCCCCAAATGAAATGTAGAAGTATAGCGTACGCCACTGATAGCTATGATAAACAAATAATTTTTGGGATAATCTGCACGGGGTTAGGAATCTACCTGGAGCTAGGATAAATTAATTATATATTATACATTTTTAGTCCGATTAAAAAATGAGGTATATTGATTGATATTATCTTTGAAAGAAGTGTGCAATGAAAGTGCATGACTGGATGTAGTTTTTTTTATATATATACTCCATTGCGATGCAGAATTCTGTCAGATAAAACTAAAGAGAAAATAAAAATATAAACAAGCAGAGCATGCTTTAGTCAACAACATGATACGTACACAACATAAAAGTCCAAAAATGTTATTAGGTAATGTAAAAATAAAACAAGGACAGCAAAATAAGAAAACAAAACTAAAATAAAAATCCAGATACCACCGAGGCAGATAACCGGGGTTTGAGGCACGCAAAAGACAAAGTATAAATAAACATATGAACCACAAAATAAAAATACGCCACAACGATGAGACGAAACAAATGACAGTAGTTTTCCTGGCGAACAGTATAACGACGTGTCGGGAAGTGGAATCTGTTCCCGTCATCAGGTGGAGACACATAGGGTTCAGTCGCACTGGTGTTCCTGGATCCTGTGAGTCTGTATCTGATGACGGGAACAGATTCCACTTCCCGAAACTCCGTTCTCTTGTCTGGAAAACAACTGTGTACTTTTTTATCTTATAATTGTGCCGCATGTTTATTTTTATTTTATTTTGTGTTTTACATATTTATTCTGAGTTTTCCGTTGGGCAAAGCACGCCTCAAACGTGGGTTGACTGCCTTAGTTGTGTCTGGAGTTTTATTTTTATTTTCGTATTTGTGTGACCTTGTTTCGTTTTTATTTGACCCAATTCCATTTTTATGTTGTATGTGTGCCCTGTTGACTAAAGCATACTCTGCTTACTTATGTTTTCCTATTATCTTTAGTTTTCTTAGACAGACTTGTAGATCTCAATGGAGTATGTCGAAAGAAGTAAATTCAGTCATCATATATAGTGTTAAGTGTGTGTTGTTAATACATAGACAAGCAGTGGCTGAGTCAGTCGTAAAACAGAAGACAAGTGACACGCTATATAGCGCCAGGCAAGCGAGCAGTTCTAGTACAAGGTAGGTAGAAAGTGATACTCACGTAGGCCAGAGCTGTAACCTTGCCCCACTTGTCTGCTGGTTGTACCAGTTAACACAGTTCGCGAACCTCCGCCACTTTCCCCTCACTTGCTCTCCTGCACAGTCGCCCCTCCGCATACATTTTAGGCTGTTTTTTTTTTTAATCTTAATGCTAAAATATTTTTTGTAGCCTAACATATGAAGTACTTTATTTTCTTAAAATAACATTCAAAATTTATTTAACATACGTACCCGTACTCAGCGGAGAAAAATTGTTTGTATAAAATATCAAAATGCTAAACATGTGCTCGCGATCATGGCTACCGGTAGGCAGCTATATTGTTTATAGAACATGTTTATATTTAGGGAGGAAACATTTTTTTATTATTAAACTGTTTTGTGAAACAAACTATATACTGAAATAAACAAGTTGTAGTAACAAACTGTTTTGTGACAGTAACAAACTGTTTTGTGATTACAATAAACTGATTTGTGATTGCAGCAAGATGTTTTGTGATAACAACAAACTGTTTTGTGATTGCAGCAAGATGTTCTTTGATAGAAACAAACTGTTTTGTGATAACAAACTGTTTGTGATTGCAACAAAATGTTTTGTGATAGCAACAAGATGTTTTGCTAGAGCGAATAAGATGTTTTGCTTCAGGGAACAAGAAGTTTTGCTTCAGGTAACAAGATGTTCAAATACCCATATTGTGGAGAAATTTATATTGTGTTTGTGCATGTAGTGGATGTCTCTAGGACTTGCCCTACCTAGTTATGCAAAAATGACAAGAAAGAGATGTGATATCAGCGGATAGCAAAAAAAAATCAGTTTCCACTCATGTTTGTAAACATGCTTTTATTGCCCAGTTACAGTCTTCACAGTAACGTCAAATTAATATTGTCTTAACATTAACTTAAAAGTAGTAAGAACTTGACAGTTGGAAAAACTTGCGATGAACACATTAAGTTTAAAATGGGGTATATTAATTCAGTAAATCGTTACCATTTGTTTTTAACTGGGGGCTGAAGTTCTTACTAATTTGAAGTTACTGTTAACACACTAAGTGAGCAGTACAAGGATATTTACAAACAAAATATGTGTTGACTGATTTAATTGTTATCTGCTAATATCACTATTCATTTTCTTGAGTTGTGTGTGTGCGTGTAAATATATATATATATATATATATATATATATATATATATATATATATATATATATATATATATATATGTGTGTGTGTGTGTGTGTGTGTGTGTGTGTGTACGTGTGTATATGTATTAGAGAGTCTGTTACAACTCCAGGTTTTCTAAGATTTTCTTGCGTCTATGCCTGTGCACTTTATATCGAAAGTTGGCATAAATATTTTTAAAAAATTTCTCTAATTTCCTTACCCGCGCATGCACACAATTTATGCAAATGTTGACGACGTATTTTGAGAACGTAAGAACGAAAGCCTACATATAATCTGTAGAAAGACAAAAACCATAAGCATAACTCTGACGAAAAATGTTCAGATAATGGTGAGAAATAAAACTACGCACTGTTTGCACACAGTTTTTAACTTTCTTGCGAGAAGAATTATCTTCATATCGTCTGCAGTATTACAGAAATAATGACACTCGACGTGCTCTCTTTAAAACAAGAAGCTATTAGCATGCTATAGCAAAGATAAGCTGAGTTTCTTGGAACCACGTCATTTTTGTGAACATAAATGTATTTTTAGTAACCGCAGTAATTCAGTAATGGCATTGAAATACTTAAATGTTTATCAAATAAAAACCGGTCGAGTCAATGCCAATAGAACACTTGTTTAGCTGGTATGAAAATATTTATTTTTAGTGTTGCTTGTCAGCAGGCAATATCTATTTTTCATGATTACGTATTTCTGGGAAACGAGCGTTTTAATGTTTTGGGGAATACTTTTGCAATAAACAAGTTGTTACGAATGATAAAACTGTTGGCGTTTCTTAACTGCCGACCAGATTACACGTAAAACGAAACAAAAAAAAAATGGTTTTTAAAACCCAATACGATGTGCTTGAAAATGCAGAATACATACAAAATATTTACGTAGGCCTATTTACAAAATACCGCTACGCTATTACAAATAAATATACTTTTAATAAATAAATGGTTGCACACATTATACAAAAATGTAATGGCTCTGAACAATTATGGTCATAGCTTCCGTCTGCATAAATACAATCCTGCTTAGTTTTGTTTGTTTCGGTCGCGGGATTGGCAACCCTGTCAGTGCATGCGCATGCGCAGAGGCAGGAAATTTGTTTGAAAAAATTCGACAACTCCTCGCCCACTTCGACCGTTACAATAGCTTGGTCGTAGTGTATAGGCTAGGGGAGTTTAGTTATGAAAGTGTGTAGGTGATTGGTGATAGTTAGTGCGTTATATAGAATAGTTCTCAACTTGTGTGGTGAGGTTGTCAACAAGTCGTCTCGATTAAGGTGGGAATGAATGCAAACCTCATGTATATATAAATATAACGTTACGTGAGTCAATGTTATTTTGATGCTATTATCTATTTTCAGTGAAGCCTGGTTAGTTAAAATTTACGTTAGAATATGAATTTTTGTGTTTTTTAAGAATTATGTTAGTGTTATCAGATTATTCTGGTTAACGTGTAACATCATTAGAACTTAGTTTCTTTTTTAAAATAAAACTAACGGTTAATAATTCATGTCTCACACATGAGATATTTTTACTAGAGGCACTGGACACTGCATTGTAATACTAATCAATTAAAATTAATTACACATACAACATAACATTAAATTCCTTGCATTACTGCAAGGGTAAAACGTTAACTTTGTAATAATATGAATTTTGAATTAGAGAAATTTTTACTAAGGAGGAGTCATTGTTTTATTCTTCTATTAGTTAAACAGTTTTGTATTTCACTGTTATATGCTCACTTACTAAAATTATGCATAAAATTCGTTTAAAATGTTGGAACAATACTTATAAAACAATATGAAATCACAATGGTTTGGCTTAAAAATTAATTTTTTTGGCATTAATACAGTTATACTTACAACATGCTCTTACGTCTGAAATAGAATGAGTTAATCTTCTACCATAAGATTTTGAATTTTACAATGGTTATGTTTGCATGGGTTGTTTTCAGAGAAGTTGTTAATTACGGGGGAATGTTATTTTTAATCTTGAATTATATAAGTCTAATTTATTTGATGTTTCCAAACAAATGTCAGGTTTTATTTTCACATAGAAACTTAAAAACCATTTTTATCCATAAAAGCATTGTATGGAATGAAGTCCTAACAAATTGTATTATGTTGTGTTCGGTCACTGAACTCACCGAGGAAGCATAGGCTATTGTCAAAATTACGTACACCTTTGCTGAGTTTCGAAAAAAGTAATAATATATTTAGAGTTCAGTTTTACAGGTAGCCTAACTCGGTATTTGTTGTTTATAAAAATAATTTGGACATGATTGTGTGCTTCACAACAAAAAATTTCTGTCAATGCCGACAACACAGTACGTATGTTCTGTATTTTAACCCACCATACTTTGTAAAGTAAATGTAAATTTCATCTCTCAATAACGTTATGAAATTTGCTGAAAATCTACTAAAGTTTTTCAAAGGACCTATGCAAATAAATAAATCAGTCGAATTTTATTATCATAGAACTCGATATAAAAGTGATTTTAGTTGTGTAATATTGATACAAATCCTATATTTCTTAACCAACCCGAGTTTTCGGAAATTTATTTGCAAAAATATAAAATAGTGACGAAAATAGTGTTATACAACTTAATAATTGAAATAGATTCGAAATATATGGTATATATGGTAAGAAATTTTGCTGTTTTAGAGTATTTATGAGTAACAGTTTGTGATATTGCAATTTAAATGAAACAATGTTTTCAAACCATTGGGACAGCATGAAAAAAAGTACAGAGCATTTTATAGAAGAATCTAAATTACTTTCTTGATGTTGATCTTAAGCCACGTAAATAACACATGTTTCCTGAATTTACTTTCATACACCGTTAAAATGATTTGACTGTGAACAGCTACAAACAGCTTTTGTCTGGACTCGTGCGTATGCGAGAAGTGTGAACGTTATCATATAATCGCTGGTATATTTGCAGTACAACAAGTATACTGCAGAGCAAACCAGTACCAGACATGTCTAATGAATGCTTGATCATTAGTGACTATAACGACTTTCTTGAAGCACTAACTCAGCAGTTGAAAGCGATATAAAAAAAGGCTCGAAATTTGAAAATATTATGTTTTCAAATATTGCTTGGCACTATCTGTATTCTTTTTTCATAAAGTTAGCCTCATTTTAACCATAAACTCGAACGTATTAAACAGTGTCATATATATTACGTTTTACAATAAACATATTTTGTATGTATCGAACAAACGTAATAAATGATTGCATCATTATTTAGAACAGCACAGACATTTCATGTTAAGGGTGTTCAAGTGCGATAAAATTATAATTTTATATTTTTATGAAATATTGCTAGTTTTATAGACGATACTTGTTAGTACATTTTATTCTTACGAAACAATTTTAGCTCTCATAGATTTCTCATAACGGGGTGTCCAAGTCAAAATTTGCTTGTTACGCTGCCATGCAATTAGTGAAAACCAGCTGACCTGCTTAAACAAAATGTCAACTTACATCCCATGAGCTATGCAATAAAACATTTAAAAAAAACAACGTAATATTTGGAATTTTAAAGAAAAATTGCAAAAGTTCAGAAACAAATTACAAATTCAGCAATTAATTAAAAATACAAAAACCGGTTGCGGGATTTTTTCAAATGTTTTATTACTTAGCCCATAGTTTTTTGACTGTGAATTATTTCACGTACGTAAGTCAATTGGTTTTCACTATTTGCATGGCAGTAGAACATGCAAATTTTTATTTTGACGCACCGTTATGAGAAAACTGCTCCAGATAAAATTGTTTCGTAAGAGGAAACTGTACTCACAAGTATCGTCTACAAAACGAACACTATTTAATATAGATATAAAATTACGACTTTATCGCACTTGAACACCCTTAAGTTGCCGCCAAAATATCTTCTCCGTGTATAATTTCCTCTAATAAATTAGACTGCACTTACGTACCGGTAAATCTATTTATGATTACTGTTACATTATTTTATTTACTGTTAGCAACAGACGTAAACATTTTGGGACTGAATAGGCTTTCTTTTTCTATGTCTCATTTGAAATTGTTTGTATGTTATTGTTGCCAAAGGAAAAATTTAATATTTCCTGATTGTATTGGGCTCAGTCTGGCAACCTTGACCAGCAATGCTAACCTTCTCAACAGCATGACAAAAAATACTAGAACATATTTGCCTGTACACGAAAACGTAGGGAAAATATTTGAATAGAAATATAATTTCTTAAATTTTTTATAGTTTGCAAGGGTAACTAGAAATAATAAAAACATAATATATAAGTTACAGAAAACTGTTTCTGTAAAACGCCACCAAGCATTTCCTTTGAATATCAGTGTACAATGAAACCTAATTTCGAAAGAGGTTGTAGTAGTCTTGTAATGCTAAACCAAAATATAACTTTCGGATGGAATAGTTATACGTTGTAAAGAAAAATGTTTGTGTAATGGAAGTTTTATACTAGTACACAGGTAACTGTGCCTGTAAACACGCATTAAGTCTAGTACCTCTAATATTGCTAAACAAGTTCAGGAACGCTAACATTCATGTGTTGGGAACAATTTAATTAATTCAACACTGAAAAAAAAGTATAGTTGTGGGTACCATACTTGTGGTAAAATAGGGACACCAAAACAGTTCGGTTGTCTGTACTTTTCTGGACAGTTCCTTCAACAATCTGTTTTGTAGAAGTTACCATCTGATTTGTAAAAGCAACAAGGTTCTTTGTTCCTTCTACAAAACAGATTGTTGAAGGAACTGTCCAGAGTAGTACCAGCAACCAAGCTGTACTGTTGTCCCTATTTTAACAGAAGTATTGTACCTGCAAATATACGTTTTTTTTTTCAGCCAAACTAACCTAGAAACAATAAGCGAAATAATCGTGCTTCTAGCAATAGCGAGAATTTTGCAGGTCTATATTAATTGCAAATCACACACGTGTAGTATCATTATTGCGAGAAAGATTTGTTACGTAATGATTAGAACATACAGATAATAAAATGCTCTTCTCTTGCGGAAGTTAGATATCCTGTACTTAAAATAAGACGCCTTAAGTCACTTATCGTTTTATTTTCTAAAAAGTAGGCCTATATTTGTTTTGCGCATGCTTTTATTTGTGACCGCGCCTGTTTTCGTAAATAATAACAGTTTATGTTATTAAGGTAACTTAACAGTCCCTTTTTATTCATCAATCATAACCAAACTCTTTTAGATTATTAGATGGCGTAAAACTAATAGGCATGTATTGCACTTTTTTATTTTTAATAAAATAGCACCATCTAGACTACAATGAATTTTAGCTGTTGTTCGTAAGACTATACAATATTTGAAGTGACAGAAGTAATACTCTTCGCATTATACATAGTTTTCTTCATGCAAAATAAATAACACAACCATCGTAAAATAATATGAAATAATACCACTTGCGTTTTAACAACTATTTCGAGCAGACCAATATATATATATATATATATATATATATATATATATATATATATATATGTGTGTGTGTGTGTGTGTGTGTGTGTGTGTGTGTGTGTGTCCGCCTCGGTATATTTGTAACGTGAACTGTAGTTTTATACAGCACATTGTCAATGTTATCACTATGTTATATTAATTATGACTTTATAAGCAACTCCACTTTTATGACAGCGCCAGTAGAAGTTTAGTTTAGAAAAAAACAATCTTCACACCTTGTGTGAAGAATATGCGTAACGTCAGTTAAGGTGTATACATAAGTTATGTTATGTTCTTGGTGTAGATTGCACTTGGGAGTTTCAAGTTATAGTAGTTCTGTAAGTTTTCGTGGTTTGGAAAATGCATTGTACGTAAGTGTGAGCGGATACAATGAATCCAGTAGAACAAAGTGAACATGCCTTAACTGTGTCTTATGAACATGCTAGGTAGATATTTTTCAAGTTAGTGTAAGAAACTCCAAACTTTTATAACGGAATGCTTTGAAAGAATTTTATTCTAATAACAGTCATACGATGCACTATATGTAGGCGTTTTGCAAAATAATTTATTATTCGTTTAAAAAAATATATGTTCCTTCATTTTGGCTTATTTTCTTAACAAAATTGATAATACTTTCGGTGCAAAAATCTGGAAAAGGTGAGGTTTATAGGTACCGAAATTTGTGTACGAATTATGATAGATTTGTGACTAAACAACGTAGGGATTTGTGTGTAAAAATTATGTTGCTGTAAAAATATATTTTCAAAATCAGTGTAAAACTACCAGGCGTGGTTTATATATATATATATATATATATATATATATATATATATATATATATATATATATATAGTATGTACATATAATATGGCCTTGTGATGTGAGTCTCTGGGTGTAGCGCGAGTTTTCTAATAAACATCATACTTTGAATAACGGGAGGAGGGAAATTCAGGTGTGAATATTTGAACATATTTTGAATACAATAACTGTCACGGTTTTATTCATTCAATCACATATCTTTCAGAATTCAGTTGATTATAGTTGGCAAGTGTAGCTACGATTATTGTCGAAACGGAACTTAGAAAGAACATCAACAAAATCAGTTGACGTGCTAATCGGATTTTAAGGATAATCAATAATGCGATGTGAAAACCCATAATAAAAGCGTATATATCAAATACAACACTTTCAGCCGTTGACAGTTGATAAGTGGCGTACGTGCAATTAAAAAAAATTGTCAATTTAAGAAGACGACACAAAACCAAAGACGTTGACGAAGTTAAAAGAACACATACATCGTTAGAATCATTCAAATGTCACAATGCTAGCATGTTAAAATTCTTGTCCATCTGAAAAATATTTCACGTTCAACGGAATGAAAAATGAAGTTAATGTAACGGGGTTAATGTAGTAACATTAATTTTGGGGGCCGCGACAGACATAAGCTATATCTTGTAGCGGTTGTAATTTAGTATAAAAGAGACCTTGCCCGAGCCTATACTTCGTTTCATAACGTGTCGATTGCCTTGTGAGTATCACATGACCATATTTATGTAGACTGTTAGTAGCAAGTACCGGCAAGGATACTTTATCCACTAACCCCTGATGGTAGTCATTAATATTTCATGTGCAGTATTGCAACAGAAGACATTTATGGCATCATGCATGCTTACAATTTTCTTAAGACTATCCAGTGGAAATCTAACGAGTAGCAAGCAATTATAAAATGGCATCACGCTGGCTGCAACCAATAAGAATCACTCACAATAGACCATTGTTTGTGTTGGTGCCAGCTTCTGGCCTTGTACAGGCCTGGCCGTGATATTCCTGTCTTGCAACATCACGTATGTGAAGAGGTGCACTCGACAAATGTTATAAGCGGTTAAAATTTGTCTCTAAAGCACGTTCATTTCAGTGAATAGACTATCCAGTACTGTTCAATTATAGTCTGTTCACTTTAAACTGAGCAATCATCAACATATATAATCTACAAAACCTGTATTTTATCGGGGGTAAAGATGTACAGTTTTGAGAATGTTGACACATTTACAGTCGTTTTTAGTTTACAGGGCAGTTTTCATGTTAAAAATACTAAAGATGATCGCAACATGCCGGAAAAAAAATTTAAGCACTGCTTACTTTATCGTGAACAGACTATAGTGTACATTTCCTAAGTTCAGTGGTATTTCAGTCTCAAGTTAATGTTTTTGGAGTTACTAGTATTAAAATAACTCGCCTACAGGCATAAAAAAATTCCCGATGAAATTTAGATTCATTGTAATACTCAACATTTTCAGGACCAAGAACGAGTTACCTTTGGGATGAACAAATTTCTATCATTCGCTACTTTCAAATAATAATTTCAATCCGTCATAGTTTTATTAGTCGTATAAATGGACGGCGTTATGCATAAACAGACGAAACGCTAATTTGTTATCAGTAAAACAAAAGTTCTTCAGATGTGAAACTGTCATTTGAAAAGCATTTGAGTCCTATTATCACAATACTTATGTCAACAGGGATTACAATACTTTTTGTGTGATGTTTCAAAGTAGGAAAATATTTTATAAATTACTTACAATTTGGCACTTGGCCTGTTTATGCACAACACAGTCTAAATTTTGTTTAAGGAAAGGTAGCAGCCTACTGACAATAAATTTCTCGACGAAAATATAATTTCCATACGAACATCCGAATGCTCTCACCAGAGTATGAAGTATGCTTAGGGACCCATGTTTTTCGCGAAAAGAATTTTGCCTCACTTTGTTTCGTTGCCTTACGTGCACATCTGCAGTTCTGCTTAGTGGTCAGTGATTGGATATTTTAACTGTTGCGAGTCTTGGGATTCTACCGGCAAATTATAGACGTGGGTTGATGTAGGAATGTAATTGTAATTGGCTCAGTCAAATGAGATACGGCTCTTCACAGAGACTCGCTGCCAATAACCATAAAGCGGAATTGCATATGTGTACATAAGGCACTGAAACAAAGTGGGGCAAAATTATTTTCGCCTAAGTATGCTACATAAGTAAAGAAGTTTTGATTGGGCTGAAGACAACTTGTTCTGTCATTGGTTGTCCACCAGCCACTTATAGCTTGTCTTGAAAGGTAGCCAAATGTGTGCTGACCTCATAAGTGTTGGTACAGTTTTCTCCTGCGAGATTTTTGGTGGATATAATCTCAAAATGTTGGTTATTTTTTCGTTTTCTAGAAACGCCTTCATAGGATCCTATTGTTACCTAAAGTCGCTAGTAATTTGAAAGACAGGTTCAATTCCATTGTGAACTTTAGGACATAGAGTTTCCTCCTAAACGCTGCTGTAACTGTGTTCATAAAAAATCGTATAAGGAGACAGAAAAATTACAGAATATGCACCCAGCTCATTTATATTAATAATCTTTGTTTTATTGTATTTCATTAACTACTAAAGATGTAATAAAATTAATATATCTTAAATATTACAAAATACCACGTTGGAACTATTTCACCAAGTATTAATTGACTGTTTTTGTATGTCCGTTTGTTTGTTTGTTCGGTACAAATATTACTTTCGACTTCGAACTAACCTCCCGATTAGCAAGAGACTTGAAACTTTAAACCAGCTCATAACTTGATGTCACATGTCTCTGTCATAATCTTATCAAGATTTTCCAAATTGAGTGAAAAATTTCACAAACACAGGACTGAAAAGCAGAAAATAAGTTATTTAAATAAATAATATGCCACATATTTTAAAAAGGACTAGCCGCATACATTAGCCACATACAGATTGACCTTTAATATTCTTATAATAAATTTTAAAGAGCTGTGTAAATTCTTGTAAGATTTAAAACGAAAAACGTGGGGAGAATGCATTAGATAAATTGATGCGTGAATAGGTCATGTAAGTAACTAATAACTGTTATTGCACTGCAAATGATATGAAATGTTGTGTGAGTTTTCTCAAAGACAACTACTCTCTACACTACTTATTATCTTAAGTATGCGGACCACGTTTTTGGTTTTAAATCTTGCAAGTATTTTCGTATCTATTAAAAATTCACATGCGCAAAATTTCTGGACAATCTTTATGGGGCTATGAGAAATAGTTTTATACTTTTAAGTTTATTTAAAAAGTGGTATATTAATATGTTCGTGTTTTAAAAAAAATATTGTACAGCGCAGTCATGATGCGAACCGACTAAACAGGCAATGGCTTTGACGCAGTCACTGGCAACGATTAGGGACCAGAAAATTTCGCAAATAAGAAATAAGGTAAGATATATTTCTTACACGTGTTTCTTTTGAAATTAGATAGATGTTTGACAAGCACGAACATAATAATATGGAACGAATAATAAACGTACAGTAATACCATCCCATGTTACATTAAAATGCGTGTTTCAATAGCGGCCGTGATGTTCTTATATGAATGGTAAAAAACACACGTTTCACTTTTAACATTAATAATAACAATGTAAAGTGAAGTATCATTTACCAGGTAGTAATAAACATGACAAATTTAGTATGTTTGAAGACTATGGACATTTATTCATAAAGAAATCACCTTGTAAATATTGTTCATGTTGTTTGAAATATCAGCAGAAAATTTAGCGGGAGAAGCAAACCAGTTTTTTTAAGACCGATAGAAAATTAATTTGTCAAATGTGTACACAAATAATTGAACCGAAACGGGAGCAAAAATTTTTTTCGGTATGAAATTATTACTGTTTATAATTTTTTTGTAATTGGAAATTGTTTGGAATAATTAGGTTTCATTGCAATTAGTTTTACGTCGCGTATCAATATAAGTATTGCTACGTGACTAATGCATCCTAAACATTTTATCTTTTTCGGAATTTAAGGTATCATAGTGCAACGAAACATTTATAACTTAATATAGTAACTGGAAAATAACTCCTTGTAGTCAGTCGCGTAAGGTATAAAAATATTTGTCAGTTATTCGCGTCATACAAAATAAAGATTATTTACAGTTTGTAACCATTTCATAAAATTTCTAAAGTTGATACGTGTACCCAGTAGTCCAAGTAATGCAGATTCATCCACAAAAACAAACGTTATCGAGAGAAAACGATAAATACATACCTTCTTTCCAGTGAATGGCCTATACCTAAGAACAGGAAAATTTCTCGAATTCAAGGTCATGCAGGCTAGAATCCATTGTACTATGTACGCTCAAGCCCCGACCATTTGTTCATTAGCTGCTACTCAGTGGAACAACAGACAGTGAACTAATAGATGGGTCTATACCAACTCCGAACATTTATACAGTAAAAATCTTAACATTATAGGAAATTTAAGTACACACACAGTATGGGATACTTAACAATGCTTCAGCGTGTAAACAAAGCATATGTTGAGCGTTGTTACTTTACAAGTCTGGTAGCACTGATATACATTTTTCTTCTGAAAATGTACAAGGACACTACAATTTATGCATGGGAAACAATTTTACAATTTCTGCTTCCTTAGCAGTCCAGTACATAGGTGTGGTAAGTTTACAAATAATTATTAGATTGTACGTCAATGTCACAGACGAAATAGTAATACAGATGTGAAATGACGTGGCGGCTTATTTGGTACGAGCGAACTTTGCCGCTTATTGGCTGCCGGAGGTTGTTGATACCAGCCACGTGTATGTTTGGTTACTGCATGTTACTACAGGTTTCCTATTGACCTGGCTGCATACTAGCAGGGCAGCCACCTTACGCTGATTGGTTGTAGGTGATTCCGCCATGTTGGTGGCCAGGGAAGCCATTTTGCTGGCGTGCTGTCCTACTGGCTATTTCACTTCTGTATGCCTAAATGATGTGTGTCGGTGTCTCACGTCTGCCAACAGGGTGTTTATTCCTGAACATCTTTGTGTCTCTCCTCGGGCGGAAAATAACTACAAAGAAAACAAGGAAGTTTAGCTCCAGAAGTTAGAAGAAACTCTCGCGGAAGGTAGTATAGAGAAGCAGGACGCAGGGACTGTGAGAAATAGCGAGGGCGTGACGTTGTGTTCCTGGCGTTATTTTCTCTCGGACTGCTCGGTGTGCGCGAGTGATGTATAGGAAAACGAAGCACTCATTTCCCCCAGTCGTGTCCAGACGTAATAAACTGGCAGTCGTGTGGGAGTATTTCAGACGCCTGGACGTCGACATTTATCTCGCACAGAGAATATTACGTGCAAGTAGTCTTCGCACGTAGTCACAGCTGTTCTCGTACGTGATACAGCCTCCGTGTCGCCTCTACCCTCTCGACATTTTTCTACTCTATAAAACCGTTATCTTACATATGAGGGAAAACAATTCTTTGTAGGCTGTTGTTGACCTTGCACAGAAGGAAATATTACTGTATAGAAAAGATAATCATCTAACAGTATTGCAGGATGAATCGTTAATACATGCCAACTCGACGAGAATGCATTCCCAAAGACAAGTAATAAAGGAAACGTGTAAGCAATATTGAGCCTTATGTGATACACGAGGATGGCAGATTACCTCAAAGGCGATGATTTTAAACGTAAAATTGCACTATACAATTACAGTATGATGCTATAGAAGAACGTAATTTCGTATACAGGTAAATTATTTTACGAAGACAAGTAACCACAGAAAAATTACTGTTACAAAACGGAGGGTGAAGCCTCAAATGCTATAATTATGTGAACATTCGCTGTAGCGATTTGACATGGCATGTTTGTAATCAGCATTCAAAAATGCATTAAAAAGGGTTATAATCGCGAATATTTCCACAGAAATTACGTGATCTGTTGGAAGTGATTGTATGAACGCCTAGGAGATAGGCAGCCGGAAACATAGTCGTGCTATACGTGTCAGTTTAATAATGGTATTTGCTTTGCTTTTGATTTTATGGTGCATTTACACACTTTCAATCTCCACTGTTGAAGCCATCAGTTACCCTTAACAGTCACATTAGACCTTATATTACCTAGGCCTACACGTTCCTCTAATTATTTTTCTCAGGATTACATTACTGCCGAGTTAGAATCGACACATCCTTCATATCTAATGTAATTTTTTTCCTTTAAATTTTTGGGAAACAATTTTAAGCTCGTTATGGCAAATAAAATATGTAATAAATGTTACCCCAACTATTACTACTAAACTATTTTAATGGTAAGAAACTGTTCTGTTAGCAGCACAGTATTAGGTCACGCGGTGAAAGATACCAGTTTCACAGGTTTCTTACACTTTATTAATTATGATTTAATTTTTTTTTTAAAGAAACTTGAGGCTCACTATTGACTTACACAAATGTCCAACGAAAGTAGTGTCATGTTTTTTTTTTTCGAACGTTATGGTTTTAAAATTCCGGGGGTGTTGTATTTTTCCACGACTTACTTTACAGGAAAATTTTCTTTACAACGAAGGTACTTCCCAGCTGTCTATACTAAAAAGGAATGTTTCCCACTTTCTTTAAATATCACTGTATAACAAAGTAATTCTTATTGTGTAGCGTACGAAAATTTGCACTCCCGTTCTATACATTATTTTGATAATTCATGTAAAATTTGTAAACTTCTGCTTAGGAAAAATGTAAATATATCAATAAATCAGAATGATTTCGAGTAACTTGTATATGATTCAGACGTTATTTTTTTTTTAATTTTAAACCAGTTTGAGGAGTTACTTTCTTACGTAAAACTACAAACTATTTTGTAAAACTCAGCAAGACGGAGTAATTATAATTCTGCTTCGTGCCAAATGTTATGTTAATAAACATAACTCAGATCGTTATAATGGAAATGAAATGGTATTTTCGTACTTAGAAAATAATTGTAGACGCATGATTTTGGCGAAATTACTTTATGAGTTGGTTGTAACTGACATTAGGCAACGTCCACGTACAGCTGTTGAGCGTCAATTGTTGTTTCAGTGGAAATCACATACATTGAATTGACTGTGTTGTGATTGGCCCAGTCAAATAAGAAACATTGTCCGTATCTACGTCAGGCCTGTTCCTACACTGTAAAAACTTGCTAGATATTAATAAATAATATCAACGCATACACTGTATGGGAAAACTACAATACATCAGTTAATAAACAGAGCAAATGTTGAACATTGTTACTATACATACAAGTCTGGTAAACATATCTAAGAACGCTAGCATCGACGTACGAGAAACAATTTTACCATAGAAATTTTCTTTAAATCGTTTACATAAATTTACAAGTAATTCTTACAGTGTACTTAACTTGTAGCCACATAGTTTAAAAGGATAAGCGTTTGTCGTTCACATTATTATTTGGCGATAGGTAGTGAAAGATAGTTTCGCGAATTCAATTACCCGCAAGCTAGAATCCATTGTACTATGCACACTCAAGCCCCGTCTATTAGAACATTGTCTTCTGTTTCACTGAGTAGCAGCTAGTGGACAAATGGTCGCGGCTTGAGTATGCATGGAAGGGTTGATTCTAACATGTATGTCTTTGAATTCACGACATTTTCCTGTCCCTAGCGATAGGCTGAAAACCACTGACCTACACGCCTTACGAACACTCTCCTTAACGTTCGTATGTACACTGCAACGCTATTGACTATGGGCCTCTATACCGTTGAGTGCCCGCGTTACAAGATATTGTGTATTTTACAGTTGACCTTACATCATTGGTTGAACAAGGCCTTCGGGAAGCACCACACAAACTGGCAGGCAACAACGGAAGTCAGATGAGCAAACAATAACTTGCAGTTCAGCCTGTTGTCCGATAACGAGAAATGTGCAGGTGCCTTGTGATCAAAGTAAATTAATTATGGCTCTGTTTCAGTCGCCATATTGAATTTTGTTTTGTAATTTTTCGCTTTTTTGAAATTATAATAAGAGAAATATTACGTATGCGATTAGCCTATACATCAAATTTTATTTACATTTCGCTATAGTACAGACATAACGATTTAGCTGGTAACATATAATTAGAGACCGGAAAAATTCGCGGATTCACCGACATGTAGGCTAGCCTCCAAGAATATATGTGTACTGAAGCAGACAGCAGCTGATCATTACCTACTCTCTGACACAGTGAAATGGGTTCGCATTTAGTTACATTGTTATTATTGGCTCATCGACTTCAAGAAGGTGTTAAATAAGTCAACGGCCAATTGTAAAAGTAGCACGAGCGTACAGTAGATGGAATTCTAGCTTGTGCCTGAAAGAAAATGCGAATTTTTCAGGTCTCTACATATAATTACTAGAGACATGCAAAATGAGTTATTTTCTGACAGCTGACTAGACTCCAAGTGACTATAGGCTTGTTCGACGTCTCCCGCTGGCCGATATTGCCTTGACTTGCCGGGGAGAATGCTTACACGGTAGAGAGGTCAGTCTCTGTAAAGACGTAACACATGTAAATGACAACACATAGAAGTTCGTGGCCAATTGAACAGCAGATTATGCTCTGTTATGTATAGGAAAGTGAAGTTCAGTCTGCTACCAAATGATAACGCTTTTTTTTTTGCATGTCTCTAATAATTACGCAGCCATCTGTGTAGCAAATTTTATTTCTAATCACAATTTTCCCGACAAATTGCGACCTAACTATACATTACTAACTCAATTGCCATGCTTGCATTGTAGCTCAAGGTAAATGGTATAGTCGCCGATTTAACATTTTTCTTCTGAGAATTCCAAAAAAGCGAAAAATAATAAAATTCAACATGGCGACTGAAACCGAGCCTCAAGTCTCATTGGGCATTCATAACTGGTAAGTCTCTCGAATCACAATTATTGTTTTAAAGTACACTTTCTAAAAATAATTTTGAAAAAAAAAATCACTTTTTATGAACTATAGATTTTAAAATACCACACTTAACATATTTAAAATAAAAATTGGCAAAGTTGGTCATGTGAGTGTATTCTTCCAGAAATTAAACGTAGGCTTCTTGTTTTTGTTTAGAGAGTTATTTTTTTAAAATTTGTCCATTAAGAAGAAATTAATTTAAGTTTTGATTTCCCACATAAACTGGGTTGTGTCATGGTTTGTAGGAAGAGTCCTTAAAATTTACTTCTTACGTAAATCTTTTTGTTAAAAAAAAAAACTACGGTACATTAATCAAACAATACTATCAATAGTGTCATTCAAAGATTCTTGCTATGCGGGAGTGGTAAATGATTAAGTGAAATATTGTGGACAACATACGCTGCTGCAGATGTCAGCTCTGGAAACGATGTGGCTGTCTAGTCTGAGATAAACTGTGCTCTTCTGTGTTTTCATCGTTGTATAGTCTAGGCTTGCGCTTGTGACGTCACTGTTGAGTCGTCGTCTTCGTCTGTAGTTGTTGTCTGTGCTATCATGATTTTGATGTCCTGAGTTTTTTTATTTTCTTTTTTTTTCACACTGATTTTCGTTTTGTATTTTCTGTGATTTTGTCTCAATAACTGTTGGGATGTTTGAGGTGTTCGTTATTCATGTATTTGTTGACTAGCGCTAACTCTGAATGTTTTCCTTATTTTTTTTATTGAGTCTTGGTCTTCTGAAACGATACAGTACTACAGTGGCGTATGTCCACAATATTTCACTAAATCAGCAGTTGCATTAGCCTGGTAAACAAGTGTTAGCCCGTGAAATTGTTTCATAGTTGGTTTATTCTTTAAGGGATGAGAAGTGTTTATTCAAATTTATGTATCCAGATAATATGCCGGGCATAGTACTGAAAGTGTTCCTAATGTATTTGCAACGTAACGTTCGTTGCGCCAATTACTCGCGCGAACATTAATTACGGGCTACCAGAATACCTTTACTAAACTCAAGAACAGCCTGCATAAATGTTTTGTGGCTGACGTGCTGGAAGTAATGGATTCCTTCCATCAATTTCGTCCATCAGTGTCGAGCGAGTTAATTACTGGCCAGCTGCTACAAGCTTCGCTGACGTGCTTAGTGTACTGACCAAGCTCGTTATTGGCTGCCTGTCGGCCAATGAAGTATCGTACCGACAGGATTCTCATCGAATTGTCCTGCACGCACGTGGCGCGATGTGAAATCCAGTGTGTTTATCCGAGATGAATTATTCGGCGGAAAAAATGCTTTTAAATTCCATTTTAGTAAATACGGTACACAGAAAAAAAAACACTTTTGTAGCGACTACAAAATATTTTGTCAATTTAGTCCCTACCAATCATTTTTGTGGTGAACACCAAATATTTTGCAATGCACATTAAACTGTATGTTGGTGATAACAAAATAATAAACTTACCAACAAAAAGTTTCGTGGACATTGCTAAATATTTGGTGTTCACCACAAAATTATTTGGTAGGGTCAACATTAATTTTTATTTTTTATTTTTTTTTTTTTTTAATAAATAGATATGGCGCTCTTGCCTTATTCTTCTCTTATGATATTTACTTTTTTTATTACAGATTTGCATACTCATGTATGTGGAAGTGAATGTTGACATGTGAAACTGTGCGTTTGTCGGATGCAGTTTTTTTTTTCTTTTACACGTGAAAACGTGATATTTGGAACTCGCTTCGTGTAATTTCGGTGATCATCATAGATACCCTAACTTGTGGATGAGAGAATAAGTAATAGTTAGTAAAGTTTTTTTCTTCTTTCTGTTCTTTTCCTTTTATGTTTAGGGTTAAAAAGTTTGGAGTTTACCTTGTAAAACATTTATTTAATTTCAGAAAGTTTCCAAGCTATGAACGCTAATGTTAAATAAAATATGCAGAATTAATATAGTTTCATTATTAACCATTGCGTTCAATTTTGTAGCGTTACGTAAAATGTACGCTGTGCGCTGATGTTTTTTTTTTACAGTTATTATTGCGATACGTTAACAGGGTGGTTTCTTTAGTACTGTAAAACTTGAATTTGCGCACTAGTGAATGAGCATTACTTATCAAGGCATTTTCTTTTCTGTGTAATATGTTCTTCAAGTTTTGTAATTTTGGTTAAACAGTATGTAAATTAGTTTGATTCATACAATTTAAAAAATACGTTAACAAAATTACATTAGAAGCCGACAATAGTTAGTAATATTATAAATATAAGTGAATGTAATTTAAATTTAGTTTTTCAGAGTAAGAGAAGCCACAGTGCCTTAATTTTGCCATGTTCCAATAAAGACATTAGTATTATTATTATTTCTCTATGTGGCATCCAGGAGTGCCAACTCTATATGTGTTCCCGTTGTACCATAACTGTGCTCCGGTGGTGCCAACTGTAAATATGTGCTGTGCAACGGAGACAACTTATGTTACACTGATAACGGGTACCGACTGCTGTTACGCCAAGCGCGGAGTTATAAATATTCATTTTCGGCCTAGCAGGTTAGCAGGAGTCCATCGAACTAAAAAGAGAAATAAACTGTATGGTTTGACAATTTTTACAGAAACACGTGGATGGTGTATCCGCTTCTGCAGTAGTCAGCCGCTCTGTGTCTTGATGGCGTGTCGATGCCAGTCTTGCTCTGAGGTCGTCTCGCGGGAAATCAATGGTCGGAGGTTGATGAACAATGCTCGTGTCGGAAGCGTAATGGACGTATAAGCGGCAGGAATAATTGTGGCTGTAATTGCAAGTTTGCTTGGCGCGTACTCGCATTACTTAGGCGGAGTTCCTCGACGTGGAGTACGATGCTCCGTGCTTCGCGTACTTACAGCACATTGCGAAGTTCATGCTTCCCGCGTAGACGGTCTCATTTCATCGTTCAGACAGGATGCCAACCTCACAGCTAGCATTTCCCTCGCTGCAATTGAGGAGTTGGCTGGAATAAAGGCCTTAGTAAGAAAATTGCGTTATGAGATAATGGCAGGTATATGTTTAGGAGAAATTCGTTTTTGTTTTATTTTACGTCTAACTCATATGATTTTCTCTTAATACCAATAATTGGTAGCTACTTACATTACACGAGTTTGTAATATTTACTATACACAGAGTCAAAGATAAAACAGCAATTATTTACAGCGTAGTAATACCAGTCCAGGTCAAGACAAAAATTCATATGTTGGTGAAGAATTGAGATATAGGTATAAAAGGTTGTATGCATCTTCTATGGACTTTATGGAACAAGAAAAATTCTTTGATAGAAGGAAAGCCTTAGCTGAAGCCTTTATTCCAGATAACTCCTCAATTATTTCCTGGGGTTGAGTGAATGTAATCCACGTGGGTGAAAACACTGTTCAACAATTTAATTTTTCGTTTCACATATTGTAGTATAATGTTTTTATCTGGATAGTAAATCCAATTCCCTTGTAATAACGTGTCCGGTGGAACATGAGAGAAGAGTTATCGTTGGACCGTGGCACAAGAAGCAGCCAGTTATAAAATGGCGCAGAGCCAACAGCCAGTGACTGCTGTAGAGATTGTGGAAAGTCACGAGAGAATATTTTCTGCCAGTATATTCTCCAAACCAACAACCATTATCCCAGTCAAATCGGGACTCGCCGGTAACGAAATAAAAGCGTCAGAAATGAATACATTACATTGAAGACTAACAAACAGCCAAATTTTCCCGCAACAAATAATCATCCCTGGCAAAAAATACATACATAATTTTCACGTGTTCTAGCTTCAAGTCTATTGCAGTACTCAACATTATTTTTAACCTACTGTGCGAAGAAAAAATTAGGCTTACGAGATTTACTTTTCTGGAAAGTTGGCTTATGAGATTATCTTTCAGTATGTGTGTCTGTGTGTGTTGGTGTGTGTGTTTCTAGATGTGTGTGTTTAGGTGTGTGTCCATGTGTGTTTTCCCACTTAAAAACTTTTAAACCAGTGAACCTAATTTCATCAAACTTTATACACATATAGTATTTTGTAATCTGACTTTACTTTTATATATTTCGTTTACGCCCTATTCATATTTTTGTAATGGCGGCTATTCAAAATATTTTCCATCAAGCTGAAATCTAAGGAACTGTAAATTGGAATTTCGTCAAATTTGGTACTCATATACTAAACACATACTTTTGTGAATTTCGTATATCCTGAGCACATATTTTCATATTGGTGGCAATTTTTATATTCATAGCATAGTACTGCATATCTTAGAAAATATTCTTCAGAATTTCACCAAACTTGGTACACATATACAACATACAAATCTGACTTCACTTTTTTGAATTTGGTTCATTCTGTATTCATATTTTTAAAATGGCAGACATTTTTATTATTTAGCATAGTAGTACATATGTACATATAGTAGGAAAAATTTTCTGAATTTCACCAAATTTCGTACTCGTATACTACATAGTTTAAAATTGCGACCATTTTCATATTTTTAGTTCAGTGTTACAAGAAATCTTTTTCTGAATTTTATCAAACTTGGTACACATACTACAATCAAAGGTGACTTTACTTTCCTGAATCTCATTCATCTTTTTGTAATATTTAGAAAACGACGACTGTGTTTTATCTTTATGATAAAAAGACTCTCAGAAAAATTTTTCCTCAATTTTATTAAACTGGGTACTCGCATATTACTTAGCAAGCTGACTTATCTTTAGTTTATTTCGCGTATCATACGTTTAAATCAATATTATTTATTAATATTCTTATATTACGTAAATATTTTTAACTTTCAGGTTTAAATTGTACCCACTTGAGAAAAGTAGTCTTATCAGTTGTGCTGGTAACTACTTGTTTCTTTTTTTAACGTACGTTATGTGTACGAGTTTAATACGGACAATTGGGGCCGCAGAGGCCGAATGGTCCACGCCTCTCACCAAGGAAATCCGGGTTCGATTCCCGGTGGGGTCGGTCCCCGGATTTTCGCATGTGGGAATCGTGCCGGTGTCAGCAGCTGGTTGGCGGGTTTTCTCGGGGATCTCCTGTTTCCTCCACCCTTTCACTCAGGCGCTGATCCATACTCGCATCATGTCATCCCTCACCTGTGCTGAAGACCTCGATGTTAAGAGCTGACCAAAATCTCTCACTCCCTCATTTAATACGGACAACAAGCGAAGGAGATGAAATTGGAAATTTCGCCTTAAGAACAGTAAAGAAATGTTCCCTAGCCTTGACAGCATGTATAAATCATCATGCCTAGTCTTCCGTCTTCATTTGAAATGGTTTTGGAAAATTCACTTTTAAATATTATGGTAGAGGCTAAGCTAGCTTTCTTAACCCATTAAGTACATTATTCCGAAGAAGAAAAACTTGATTATTCATCACTTAAAATATCTATTTTAAAATTGTGGATAGTAATTATCCCTCGCTTTTAATGAAAAATGCATTAACATCTTATAAAAATGATTACAATACTCGCATAATCATGTAGCGTAAACCAATCCTACTTTGTGATACTAAGGCATCGAACATCGTTATCATAAATATGTTAAATATTTTAGTTGTAATAATATATATGGTACATTGGCCATATATTGTAGAAACTACACGTGTCTGCTCTATGTTGGTACCCTAGTGAACTATGAGTACAGATCCTTACCACATATGTGAGGCTCGCAAAGTGGTTTATCACTATATTAAAATATATCACGATACATGGTCATTTTATTCTACTAATTGTGCGATAAGGAGCTGTTTTAGCTGTTTTCTTTAACTAATGCATATTCTGTAGTTACTAAGCAAAAATAGTAGTTTCTGCATTAGAAATGGTACATTATCTGAATAATGATAACATCATTATTTCCATTTATTTCAGCCAGTATCTATTTGTCTAAGAGAGCTTTCTTCACATAGTTTCCTTAAAAGATTCTTGCGACGGGTGTAAATGACTTATGAAGAATATTAACCCTACTAGGCCTATACCAAGCTTGCGGACGTGCACAATTAAAAAATTGCACTTCTACAAAAAACTATTTTTCACTATTTTCAAAATTTTTTTCCACGAGACTGCAAACATTTAATTAAATATTTATAGGAAATGCTTGGGCAACTAAAATGTGTTTGTATATTTACAAACATTTTTGTATATTTACAACTAATTGCTTAACATTTTACAACAATTGCTTCATGTGAAACAAAACCTTCCTAGGCAACTAGTTTGCATAATTTTTTTTAACTTCCAAGAATGTTTGTAAAATGTGACAGACTCTCGAAGTTTATTAAGTTTCGCATCAGTCACTTTGCTCACAAACTGTGTATGCCATTAGACCTCATAGGTATTTAGAAAACTTACACTTCGTTACTTACCTGCGTCGTCCTTGTCATGCCTAGATTGGTAAATGTTTTGACATTAGTTTAAAAGTATTTTTTTTTACTAAAAGTAATGAAATTTTTTACTATGCGGTGTTAAAATCAGGAAAGATTCATCAAACATCAAAATGGATCAATTTCAGGGACAATTATTCCAAACAAAACTTTTTTCTACGCGGCGTTTCGGGATTAGCCGCCTAAGGAACTAAGACAATGCGCCTCTTTTAATTTTCTTAAAAATTTATATTTCACAAAACATTTAGATAATTGTATCTTTTACTTTGTTATACCGTTTCATACTAAATTTATTATTCGGTAGATGTGTGTTTAAAACTAGTCGATTGACAGGAACCTAAAAAAAATCTACTTTTTTATTCGGCTTAAGCTACAGATTTCAAAGAACCGTAGGTTCGGTCACATTCGCAAATATCCCTATACTCATCCACCTAATGATTTCTATGCTAGCGAGATGTAAGTTCTACTCAGTCATGTTGTAAATTATCTATAGAGTTTTTTGTAACCATCACAGCTTATAGCAACAAAAGCAATTTGTCAGAATAATGGTGTTATCTTTCTCCTCCAGCTTATATGCTTTGCTAGAGCACATTAATCATTGCAATGCCAATCGCACCTTCATGGGTTATTTCTTATTTCTGAGAGCGGTGAGTTGCGACTGATGGAGCTCCTCAACTATGTAATCCTTCCAGCTGGACGACTGCCTCTGATTGGAGGAAACTAAAGGCGTTTGTCGATATACGTTGCGTCACACTGGCGCGTTGTTTTCTTTAGTCAGTAATTATTGGTGAAAAGAATATTGACACGATCTTGTTTCCATGCCTTACGTGCACATCTGCATCTGCTACATTGTTACTGGCGAAATGTGTTAGTGCTGAGACGTCTCCCATTAGATTGCGCCAATCAGAACACGTCTAATGCTACACCTCACGTCTGTCATTAGCGGGTAGAACTCCTGCACAGTAAAAAAATTGTACATTTACAAGGAAAATCTTGTAAACTAATATCAGAACATTATCAGTCAGGTAATAAATGTTAAATGTCCGAAACGTTTTCAAGTGGTTAAAAATATTGTGAAGACCTTTAGAAACTAGTAAAATAAATGTTAATGAGTAAATTTTTTGATTTGAAACAAAATAAACATTGAAAACCAGACAAATTTTACAAAATATTTCGTAATTTTACAAAAAAAAATGTTTGGAAACTAGTTTTCAAAAAAAAATTTATGTAACTCTACAAACAATTGTTGTAAAGTGAACCAAATATTAGCAGTAAATATACAAAATTTGTTTGTAGATTTACAGAAATGTTTGTAAATATACAAAGAAATTTGTAAAAGTACAAGTTTTTTGTCAATATTACAAAACATTTTTGTAGTGTTACAAAAAACCTTTTTGTAAGAGTACAAAAAATTTTTTACTGTGTAGACACTGTAACAACCAATCATTAACTAGGAAGCATAGCTGCAGCTGTGCACGTAATTTTAAGTGGTGCAAAATAATAACCGTTTTAAAAATAAAACTTACAAGTTTGTTTTGGGTACACAGTTCTACCCCTACCCCTTTTTTGTCCGTTTCCCCCTCTCCCCTTCCGTCAAATAAATAATCGGTTTTTGTTGTGAAAAACCTTATTGGATGCGTGCACAACTAGTCAACCAAAGTTTCATTGTAATCGGATGAGTTATATAGGAACGCATACGTAATATATAAAGGCACAATTTTGTCGCGAAAAGACTTTTGCACCATTTTCTTTCAATGTCTTAAGAGCACATCTGCAGCTTTCCTTCGTGGTTATTGGCAGCGTGCCTTTGTTCAGGCAAATCTCTCATTTGACTGCACCAATCACAAAAGACTGTGATTTGCCAGTAGAACACCCAAGGCAAGAGAGAGTTAATACATCCAATCACTGACCATGAAGCAGAACTGCAGATGTGCTCGTAAGACATTAAGACAAACTGGTGCAAAAGTCTTTCCGCCTTAAAATCGTGCCTCAAGTGTGTGTGTGTGTGTGTGTGTGTGTGTGTGTGTGTGTATATATATATATATATATATATATATATATATATATATATATATATATATATATATCGTTGTTGATTTTATGAAACCTCCTATGTGCCAAATGATAAATAGTATATTAAAGTTATTTTCTCTGTGCCTGTGCTTGTGCTATAATTTACACAGATGGATATAAATTATGCTTTTATGACAATTTACTGTAGTTACTAAGAAATACCATAACACTGTTAGTGTCTATATGTTTTTTTGTCCCTCCCGGAAAAAAAATTTTAACTCATAAAATCAGTGACGATATGTATGTAGGCTATATATATATATATATATATATATATATATATATATATATATATGTGTGTGTGTGTGTGTGTGTGTGTGTGTTGGTGTATATGTCTGTCTGTGTATAAACATGTTCTCTGTGCACTCCATCTTGTCTCATAAGCATAAGTAGAGACTGGAAAAATTCGCGGGTTCAACGTCGCACAGACTAGCCTCCAAGAATATATGATAACTCAAGCGCACAGCAGGCGTATGTAGCCGCTAGCTTCAACGGTGAATTGGGCATGCGTTAGTTACATTTTTGTTATTGGTTCAGAGACTTTCACAAGATTTCAAAAACTCACGGCCCAATTGCGAAACTGACACGAATGTACAGTTGCAGGAATTCTAGCTTGTGTCTAAAAGAAAACGCGAATTATTCAGGTCTCTACCCATAAACTGTGTTTATTACATAACATTCACTTCTACATTTTGTGTGTGTCGTTATTAACTCCGTAAATAAATCCCCCCTCCCCTCAACTTCGTGGCCCCTTGAATGCAAATCAAGGATTCAAGCCGAAGCAGCAATGGCGATATTCAGGCCCCACCTGGGAACAAAAAAAATATGTTAGGTGTTCTCCCTTGAATCTGAGCTGTCCCGGGAAGAAACTCGCCAGACGGGAACTGGGAACAAAGAGGATTACTTCAGGGTTGCCGAGCAGCCAATCATGTGCGAGGCTCACTCGCTCCCACGGGTACGGCCGACCAATGAGAGCGCACAGTGGGACACACGCGTGCTTGCCGGCACTCCGGGTTTGTTAATAGCCCTGCCGAGTCATTCTGCACTGCTGCTGAAGGCGTGTTCACAAACTCGTCTGCTGGGGTAGGGTAGGTTATATCGGCCAAGTGACCAGGAACTTGAAGAGCGCTTGTAATCTGCCCAGGGTTTTGAAGGCGTTGGTCTTGTTAAAAATTCATTATTTTATATCTGTACCCTCCTCTTGTTTAACTTTTATACATGAGATCAAATGTCATTCCCACTATTAAAAAAAATTTAGACCAAATAATGATTACATAATCAACTATGGAAGTCATTAAATGGCCGCTGCGATGTAGCCAGAATTAAAGAAGAAAGTAATTAACTTTTACAAACAAGATAATTCATATCGATACTAAATGCTATGAACTTCTTCGAGACATTTGGGATTATAAATGGTACATTTTTGTAGGCCTACATTTTTTATTGATGAACAGGAGTAAATGTTTGCCTAACTTTGAGCTGTTGCTGTTATTGAGTTTTTTAAAACTAAGTTTGTCAAGATCGTAATAAAATACATTGATAAAACGTTTTTTCCATTCCTGTAACTTTGATTTCACAAATTCATTACTTTTTTCAAATTTTAGCTACACCGCAACGGCCGTTTGGAGACTTTAAATGATTAATTGGGGAAATGATGTAATTTCCAGACGTGTAAAAGTTGAACAGTGTTTGACACAAGTAAAAAAAAATAAACTTTCACAGGACCAACGCTCTTCACATGCGAAAACGTAAATAAAAAACTCAATTGTACGTCCTAAATGCATTCTTAACACGTTTTTTATTTATATTTCAATATATATTAGTTTCGTGTTTGTTTCTTTGATGTGTCACAGTACATTCAGTTTCGTTTCGTTGCGGTTTTGTTTTTGTCTAATGTTTACAATTTTTTCGCACTAAATGTTGACTTTCGTCTGCCATCCGCTCGAGAGCAGAGTATACAAAGAGTTAATCGAGAGGTTCTCAGTTGATTATTGGAACACTGTTAGATGTCACTCGGGTCAAATTTCGAACACCCTAAACTTGAAATTTTGACTGACCTACCCTAGCAAATCTCGTGATTTTACAAAAGCGCCTTAAGAATGTTCTCTGGCGGTGTGATGCACGCTATACAAACCTGCTCCCC
>PNEQ01060512.1:39378-58295 GCA_003012365.1 Medauroidea extradentata | reverse complement strand
GCCCTTTCGTCGTCCGCTGGCCTCCACCTAATTAACTCATTTGTATGGTAATTCCCGTTGGCTTCCGTCCCCTCCCCTCACCCCATCCCAACAATGCACCTACCCCATCCCATTTCCTAGCTGACCTGAACGCTACCATTTCACTTCTCGTTCATTGCTGAAATAAATAACTCTGCCTCTGGCCTGAGCGGGCGCTGCCCCTGAAGTGCAGTTCACCCGCCATACAGAGCGGCGGCTTTGTTGTGCCCCTGTAGCCAATAGGCTTATACAGCCCACCATGCGTTCTCTACAACTGCAGCACACTGTGTATAAAATAACTTCAATAAAATGTCACAGTTCTGACGGTGTATACTTTTTAAGTGTTGAAGAGGTTTGGTGCAATGTCAATTGAAATTTTTGGTTCTGAAAATAACCTTTTTCTCGGTATTAGTGTGTTGTTAACGCGGACAATTGGACTTACTGTACTCCAGCATTGAACTTTTAGTAGTATGCGAATACAGTAGTTTAAAATGTGTCAAAAATTCGTCGGGCAATCATGTATATTTGTTTCGGGGTAAAGTGAGCATTCTATAATCCCTAGTTATTTTCTATAATTCATTCAATTTGTATTCTTCTGCAACATTTTGATAACACCATAATAGCCTAAGTATTAATCAAAGAACATAAATTGCACCGTAGTCAAATGTTAACGTCTGAGATACTAATAAAAATATTTAAATAAAATGTATGTATCGCGTCTTTAAACATGTCACTGTAAAAATCTTCTTTACATGTTTAGGGAGTAATTAACCTAACCGCAGTATAGGACAGTTACCATACTTCCGTCTTGTAAATATGCTAACTTTTACACTTGTTACAATACAAGTCTGATAACTTCAGACTGTTTTGAAAATAGTTTAGGAGTGTTACCATGGATGTCTGGGAAACAATAATACCATACCTACTTTCTTAACGCTCCTATAAGCACGCGTGGCAAATTTATAAACTATTTTTGGAGTGTTTTAAACAGTAGAAAATAACTTCTGCAATGAAAATATGTGTGTATGAAATTTTCATTCGATTCCAAACAAGCAAAATTTGTTCCGAATATACGAATAGACAGACAAGGATGCGAGTTAATGAATACACGATAAAAATTAAATTAAACTTTTATTCTAGACAAGGTGACCTTCAAACGTGATTATTTTATAGCCAACTGTGAATAAGGTGATACAACCGACATTCTTCGGAAGCATGATAATAGCTGACATCGTGGCGATTTCTCAAATTCTCTGATTATGTCGTAAGCGGGGTGGCTTCCGACAAACTGTTAACAGTAACAATATTAATTTCGTGTATATATCAGCGATGAGTAATTTTTTAAGTAACTTGACGTGGACATTTATTATTTGAAATGTACCATAACTAAGTTTTTGATAATTCAGAACTGCCATACGTAAGAAAAGAAATACCAAGTCATCCCATGTATTCCGAGAGACCCAGTTTAATTGTAATCCGCATAACATACACAGTAAAAAACTTTCGTAGCCGCAACAAACTTTTATTTAGATATGAACCACTGCAAAGTATTTTTCTTGCGGTAAAGAACTCTTGCTTTACATAAAAGCAAATTTGGAGAACTTGTGAATTATGTTACATTTCGTCTTAGAAGAGTTTTTTTTTTTAATAAAATGTTCCTTTTTAGCAAAGTTAATAAATTTTTCAATATAAAGCTTGTGTTAAAGTATCACAACTATCTTAACCACAAGGATTTCAAACAAAGTATCTTAAAAATAACACAATTGTTGTTGCCATCACAGTAAATTTTACAGAAAAACTTATTTGCAGCAAAGTTTTTGTTATGGTTCGAATTTAAACAATTTTTTTTGTGGCAACGAAATTGATTTTACTGTGTAACATCAAGTTCTGAAAGTCCCGAGAGATGTAGTCACTGCATTGTGAAAATTGTCTACTGGTATTATATCAAACATGTATGACATATGCAAAGTAGATGCCCCACAACTCTCGGCACTTGTTGATGTGTAAAACGAAATATGACTGTAATCACTAGGTTGTTGGACTGCTCGTTCTTGCATAACAGCTCAGTTCTGTAGTCTGACACAAACAAAGTGTTTTAAGGCCATGACCTTTTATTTATTTTAAACAATTGCAAAAAACTCGAAAATTTTTTAACAAATTGCTTTGAAAAAGAATTAATACTGTGTACAGTTATACGATACACAATTTTGCCAGAGCGTTTTTTTTATATAATGTACCGTTTGCTAGTAAAAAAATTATTTTGCTTAATTTTGGCTTATTTTGACAACAAAATATGTGCTATTTCAGGGGCTAAAATCTAAAAATACGTTTTGTGTATTGCAACAGAAAAATTCAGATACAAGCGATGATATATAAGTGTTAAAACTGCCAGAATGAATTTTTGATATATGTATTAATTAGCGTTTGAAAAAATACTTTTTAAACCACAGCAAAACTAAAGAGCGAGACCTTAAGGGGGATCAATAACCGCCACATTGTAATAATTTAACTTCTGGATTTAATTTGGCCTACACATTTTCTATAATGTTTTATGCTTATACAAGACATATAATGTAGGACAGTCTGCATTGCTTAGTTACTATAGCTTACACTGTACAACTCTGACCATTCGCAGAAAAAAAAGACCTTTCTCCGGAAGGTTACTAGTCCAAAACTCAGAAAAATTGTGAATGTGCGACAGTTTGGTAACACTTAAGAAGGTAATATCTGCGCCATGTCAGACGGGAACTTACAGCGAAAATTGAAGAACTGGAAGATGTCAGGTACTGATCCTATTTAAACCTACAAAAGCACTTATAAAAGCTACTGTGAACTACGAGCCTAGTGCCCCGCAGCTAGAGGCTGGAAAATTTCGTGAATTAATTCCAGGGAAACTACAGTTTAAACATCTTAAATAATAATTTTCTATGGCTTCAATTGAACCGTGGTTCAAAAAAGGCTCCGTGGACAACTTTCAGCCAACAACAAACCGACAAGTAAACGAGGGTAGAATCCTGGTCTTGCACTCCCACCAAGGTGATCCGGGTTTGATTCCCAGCGAGGTCAGTCCGCGTATTTTCGCGTGTGGGAGTCGCGCCAAACAGTGTCGCTTGTCAGGCGGGTTTTCTCGGGAATCTCCCGTTTCCCCCCGCCCCTAAATTCTGGCACCGCTCAATACTCACCTCATATTACCCCCCGCCAGCGCTCAAGATCTTGATGTTAAGGGCGCCGCCTACCCGCGCGTGAGAGGCTCAAAAGCGACGGAGCTGTAAGGTCGACGTTAAAGCGCCCATCAAATGCTACGTCGCCTCAACGAGCCAAGCGCTGAACTAGCGTGCAAGCTTCCCGCCGAACGATTTTTACTATGGGACATTAAGCGGTGACCATATAATTTTATTTTCGGAAAGTCTGCAGCTAAGTTCAGTGCAGGACGCAACCTGAGTTTCGCGTACATCCGGTCAGTACAGTTTGAAGTACGACAGTCTGAAAAGGCCGTTTTTAGCCATGCCGTAGGACTTAAAAAATAGTGTTTTGAATCAGCGTGGCGTCTTAATGATGAGGTTCCGACCTTGTTTGAAGTTAGTTTTCTTTTCGTACGTTGGCACAATGGGCACACGTGGAATAGTTTCGTAGAAAAAACCTGTTTACGAACACACTGCAACGCGTTTGAAGCGTGGTGTAGGCGGCCGCATTAAGTGATGACCAAAATTAAATTATTTGCTTAATAAGGGTGGAGACCCAAAGGTGTGAATTTTCTCTATTTTCGTAAATAAAAGTTTTTACTCACCTATCGATAGTCAATGCTCAAGAAACAGTAAATGATATTTTTGTACACCTTCTAAACATTATTACTAGGTATTCACTGACTCTCTTTATTCCGGAGCACTGACGCATAAAGGGAAAATTCTGTGATTGTGTAATAATGTAAGAAGGTGTACGAACGTATAATCAACGGGTTGCCAAGTCTTGATTTACGACAGTAAGTGAGAAAAATATTTTCCATTACAACTGTGAAAATTCTCTGCTTTGACAGCAGCCGAAATACAATCAGCTGCGACTTGAGAATGCATAACACAGTAGAGTCTAGTTTGCATGTGTTTGAACTCACGAATATCTTCCAATATCTGCCTACAGTTCCTTAGCAATAAAAATATGTAACTTGGGACTCGTTTGTAGTAGTTTTTGTTTTAGTGCGGATTACAGTGAACATAATTTATGATACGAAGAGTTTAAACGAAAGCTAAATCATACCAATCATAACTGGAGTTTTTGTCCCTGTTTTAAGGGGGAGTGTTAGACAATTGTACTGTATTTTCAGTTTTTGAGCCATAACATTTATTCAAAACGTATTATCAAATATTTTTCTTCGACAAAGCAAACGATATATTTTGGTAAACTGCTTGACATAAATTATAATGGAATCTTTCATTAATTTGCAATGCAGAATAATTGCAAGAGAATTCTTGAAAGTAAACCTATAATTATTTTGTAATGATTCTGCATGACAAAGTAATTAAACATTCCATTATAATTTATGTCAAGCCGTTTACCATAGTATATCCTTTGCTTTGTCGAAGAAAAAATTTTGATAATACGTTTTGAATAAATGTTTTGGCTCAAAAACTGAAAATACAATACAATTCTCTAACACTCCGCCTTAACAGAAGCCTGGTACCAACATCAAAATTTTTCTTAATGAGTGAAAAATCTCACTAGAGTTATGATAATGTTCACTAATTGCTATTTACAGTGTGTCTAGATAATTGCAGCATTTAGTGTCACGTTGTCAACAAACAAGTGACTGGGTGAGATCATGTTGAGATGTTAAGTATGTGTGGAGTAGTTATTGCAAGCGAGCCACGCAACGTACAGCCCCGGGCTGTCGTGTTGCAATAAAAGAAGCACCCAGCTGTCAGTGAAAGTTGTCACACGAGATAAAGAAAGTAAACGCTCCAAGTAAACTGACCTTTGTGCAATTTCTTGCGCGAGTGCTGTAGCGACATTCAACGTTGCAGATGAGCCACTGCGGTCACGCCCTCTTCTCTTCTTCTTCTTCTTTTAAAGAAATTTTTAAAAACAGAATGCTTCCCTCCATCTCTCGTGCACTTAGGACCCTTTTTGCCATAACACAACTTTTGTTTTGGCAAAATAAAGTTATCAAAGTTTATGTTGGCAGTAAATTAGTTCAGCATTAATTTTCCTCATGTAATGTTTATTGTAGTATTCAAGACAATATTCATGTTACAAAATTTTTTTCAGTTTGTTACAAAATGCCTAGACTAATACTATCTAAGTTAACTTTAAATACACTTGTAACACCGAATGTTTTTTTAACTATTCTTTTGTGGGTATTATGCCCACACATATACACTCACACATATGAGGACTTATAATTCTAAAATGCCTCTATATTGTACTAAACATGAGGCAGGCGTAAGGCCCAGGCGTAAATAATATTATTATATAATAATAATAAACAATTATGACCTATACATGTGTATGGATACATGCTATTTCTGATATGTTGTGACAAACTTTGAAACAAGAGCTGGGTGACGCCTTCCGCAAAATTAGGTACATTTTATAACGCGAACTATAGTCTTGCGAAAACATTAAGGGAGGTATACACCCTTGGAAATGAAATTTTCTCATTTTATTTTTGTAAAATATTTAAATAGAACTTTGGCTTGTGGGGAAAATATTCCGGAAGTGTCTAACCTTCATGACAATAGTGGGGGTGGCCACCCTCTTAATGCTTAAAACGGTTTTGTCATAAGCTCGTGCAAGCATTGAATGATGACTTTTTTTAAGAAGCTCTAATAAAGAAATAAGTCATCTTGTGAAAAATGTCAGCAGGGAAAATAACGCCAATGTGTCTGCGATTGAATAAAATGCATGCGACGTACGGTGTACTTCCTGTACTAAATGGTTAAATCATAGTAGGCTTCCAAATTTCGTCCCATTTTATTGAAATTCATAGGCTGTACTGTAAGGAATTATTTGTAAACTAAAAGAAACTGTTGTACAGCAGTGTCAATAAGATACATTATATATTTTTTTGTTCTTTTAGGAAGAAAATGTCGGTTAAAACTACATGCTGTAGACTTGTATGTGTACTTGCAATGAGGGAAAAATAAATTTTAGACACCCGTTTCGCTTTAATAATGACACTGAAGTTATTCATGAAATAACTTTTGAATAAAAATATTTTACATGCAACTATTTTAAAAATAATCATGAAAGAGCAGCCAGGCTGGAACATGCTTCCCAGCGTTGACCAACTTGACACCCAGGCTGAAACGAGTTTTACATTTATATGCATTCAATGTACTTTTTTAGTAATAAACTTTTTTTTAATTTTGAAGTATGCAATCAATATTAAAATTATTTTTATCCCAGAAAATTTTTTTCCTGAGAATGTGATTTACGTATAGCCTTGATTTTATGGTGAAAAGAATTTTGCAACATTTGGTTTCAATACGTTATGCGCACATCGTCTGTGATTGGACGATTTTACTCTCATTTGTTTTGGCTAGTTACAGACGTACGGGATCACAATAATCTTATTATAATTGGTGCAGGCAAATGTGAGATGTTTCTGAACAAAGACACTCTGCCAATAACTATTAAGCAGAACTGCTGATGTGCACGTGACTACCAATCTTTCCTATTTTTTCTCACAAAGAAAAACCTTGTAATCGTATAAATAAATATTATTACAATAAAAATGTTTGCACATCAACAGAAATTTGTGAAATTACAAAAAATAAATGATTTGCAATTTTTACGAGAAAAAAAATATTCTTACAGCACAAGAAATTTTCGTACGTTTAAGTAATTCCTTTATAGTTTTCTAACTTTATAAACGAATTATTTAAGAAATAAATAATTTGCTGCTTTACCGTGATTTGTAAATGTACAAAATATTTTTAAGTGTACTTAAGCTGTTAAATGTTTTTAGTTAATGCATATAAATAAAGTGAATTAAATTCTTCTATATTGCGCAAAGATCGTCACAGCCTGTATAGGTAAATGAAGGTTTGTAATCCTTATTTATCGTTAAAAGATCAGAAGAACACGAATTTTTCTACAGCTGCATTACACATGTCTTGTATATAAACAAGGAAAAAAAATTGCAAGAGATGCCTTTGTACTCGTGTTAAAATACAAATTGTATTATTGTACGGGGTACAAAATCTTTTCACAGCGTAAGTATAGTATAATTGTTTCCCATACATCAATGCGGTAGTGTTTATATGCATTCTAAATACAGTCAGATTTATATTTGTGTTACCAGACTTACATGACAAAAATACTTAACAGTTGCTCTGTTTACAAGCTTAACTATGCTTAATGTTCCATACCGTATATGAGTTTATTACTTCCATTACCATTTAGAAAGATTTATACAGTGTAACTGAAACACGACAAAGACAAACCGGATTTGTGAACTGGACAGTTGAGTGAACTTAAAATTACTGACGTAATAACTGCGATGCAGATTATATTTCCCAAAGTGCACGTCACATGCACTGTACAATCTGCGAACAATCCCTTGCCGGAAGCAGCATGTGTGTGCGTTCTTGTCACAAATCCCTCTGTGCGCATTTAGTTGGCAAGCTGTGTATGTTACACGTTGTCAACAAGAGGACCTTCTTCAAAAGGACAACATAAAACCCTTACACGCGTATGACAAAAACTTATATGCAATAAGAGGGTGACAACCTTTATTTTCGTGAAAGATGAAAGTTTTTAGAATATATTATTTCCAAGCTGAATATCTAGCTAGGTAACTACGTTGTGTAAGTGATTGCTAGAGACATGTAAAATTCGCGTTTTCATTTGGTAGCAGACTAAACTTCACTTTCCTATACATAACATAGTATAATCTGCGATTCAATTGACCACAAACTTATATGTGTTGTCATTTACGTGTGTTACGTCTTTACAGAGATTGGCCTCTCTACCACAGAATATTTGGTAATACACAAGTGAAATAGCAGGTAGGACAGCGAACTCAGTCACACACGCCAGTAAAATGGCTTCCCTGGCCAGCAACATGGCGGAGACGCCTACAGCCAATCAGTGTAAGGTGGCTGCACTGCTAGCCGGCAGCCAGGCCAATAGGAAACCTGTAGTAACATACAGGAACCAAACATACACGGGACTGGTATCAACAACCTCGGACAGCCAATAAGCGGTGAAGTTCGCCCTATCAAAGGAGCCGCCACGTCATTTCACTTCTGTATTACTATCTAGTCTGTGTCTCTACCGTGTAAGTATTCTCCGCGGCAAGTCACGACAATATCGGCCAGCGGGAGACGTCTAACTAGCCTATAGTCATTTGGAGTCTAGTCAGCTGTCAGAAAATAACGCCAATTTCGCATGTCTCTAGTGATTGCTTATATTTTATAAAAATAGAATATAAACACTTCATTTTAATGAGTACATATATCCCGTTTTTCGTAAAGAATTACCCGTCGACTTTCTTTGCCAATTGTTGTAGGAATATCATGTTTATATATACGAATACGCTTACAATCACCCAATATAGTGCGTATGACTACGGCTGTTATTCAGCCGATACGTCAGTTGTTAATGTTTCGATACGGTTCAACTGGAACGCTGTTTAGTATACAGTATTTTAAAAAAGTTGATTAACACTGACAAAAAATCATTGTCGTGTACAAAGAAACGAGGTTAATGGAAAGAAACTATAGGCTCTGTAGTGACATAGCAACAATCATGCCTGTTAGCAGGAAAAATTTACGCCAGATTGTCGAATGTAAAGTTAACTGGAACAGAGTTAAACCTTGTGGCGTGGTTGTTTCTGTGAAAGTAAAAACACAGTGTATGTTCGCGGCCATACTAGAAGATGAACTTCTAACTGAAGGGTGTTAAAGTGCGATAATGACATGATTTTATATTTTATGAAATAGTGTTAGTTTTGTAGACGATACTTGTGAGAGCAGTTTCCTCTTACAGAACAATTTTAGCTGCCATTGTTTTCTCATAACGGAGCGTCAAAGTCAAAATTTGCATGTTCTGCTGCCATGCAAATAGTGAAAACCAATTGACTTACGTACGTGAAATAATTCACAGTGAAATAACATTCTATGGGCTACATAATAAATATTTGGAAAAAAAATTGTTATTGTCTTTTTAAAAAAATTGCTGAATTTGCAACTATTTCTCTGTGCTTTTGCGATTTTCTTTAATTCAAAATATTACGTTGTGGGTGGTTTTTTTAGTATTTTATTGCTCAGTGGTTCCCAAAGTTTTTGGTCTTGCGACCCCCTTTTGGGTACAATTTTAAACCGCGACCCTTGTTTATGTACGATTTTTAACTGTGACCTCCTCAATTTCAACAAATAACATTCACGCACATATTTGTTGACTCAGTAATTAGTATTAATTTACATTTTAAGTTCAGTCATTTGTTCAGATATTCAATTTTACACTTTTCAGTTTTATCTAGTATTTTTCTATTTTTTAAACTTATTTTGGAAGCCTATCGCGATCCCTCTCGAAACAGCCTGCGACCCCTTTAGGGGTCGTGACCCCCCAGTTGGGAACCACTAGCATAGCTCATGGGCTGTAAGTTTACAGTGAATTATTTTGTTTAAGTAGGTCAGTTGGTTTTAACTGTTTGCATGGCAGTGTAACAAGCAAAATCTGACTATGACACCTTGTAATGAGAGCTGAAATTGTTTCGTGAAAGTAAAATGTACTTACAAGTATCGTCTACAAAACTTACAATATTTCATAAAAATATAAAATTATGATTTTATCGCACTTGAACACCCTTAAATTAGTTTAGCTTTACTAGTGGTTGCACTATCACCTAGCTACAGTTCTGATCACATTCGCTTCTCGTTTTACGTAAGCTAGTTATGTAAGTCCTTACGAGCTGTTGTCGTCTGTGCAGCCCTCTGATTGGCTGCCTTGAGGCAAGTGAGCTGATGTGTGAACATATAAGGTCTTTTTCCGGTGCGAAATTCTGCGCTCCCTAACAGTAGATCATCTTTCATGCTATGGTGCGCGGCTACCGCAATTTTCATCACCATTTTTTATTTTTTATTTTTACCAGATATTTTTTTCTTATTTTAGACAAAAAATGCGACTAAATTTGGTTTTTATGAAATTTTTTTATTTCTCATAGTTTTTGCGTACGGTAATGACTTGCTAAAGTCATATTTTGCATGTTTCCGTTTTAAGGACTACACGACAACCAACTGATATACCAAACTCAGAAAAATCACAGTGGACAAAGACATAGCAGGCTACAATGTCATGATCATAAAAATAAAGAATAAAAGTTACTTGAATTTTAAAAAAATGCTGAAACTGAAAATAAAAATTTTAAAAATTAAATATTTTTTAATAAAAATAATTTTTTATTCTTTATTTTTATGAGCATGACAAGGTAGCCTGCAATGTCTTTATCCACTGTCATTTTTTCAGTTTGGTATATCAGTTGGTTTTAGTGTAGTCCATAAAACGGAAACATGTAAAATATGACTTTAACAAGCCATTGCCCATTGCGCAAAAACTATGAGAGATAAAAAAATTTCATAAAAACCAAATTTTGTCACATTTTGTATCTAAAATAACAAAAAATATCTGGTACAAATAAAAAATAAAAAAATAATGGTGATGAAAATTGTGGTGACAGTGCCCTTAAGGCATAGTAAAATTTCAGTTAGATTAAGTATGATAAATAGTATCCCGCCAATGTTAAGTGTTGTTATGTCGATAAATAGGGACCTCTGATATTCGCGAAAAGATTTTCACATCAATTAATGCAGGTGCCTTTTACGCATATGCGCAGTTCTGCTTGATTATTTGTGGGAATATGCTTCTCATTTGACCCCGACAATCAGAGTAATACCACACGTGTGTAGTTTGTAATAAATATAGACCTGCAAAATTCTCGCTATTGCTAGAAGCACGATTATTTCGCGTATTGATTCTAGGTCAGTTTCGCTGTAAAGGAGTATAGTTGCAGGTACCATACTTGTGTTAAAATATGGACAACAAAACAGTTTGGTGTCGGTACTACTTTGGACAGTTCCTTCAACAATTTGTGTTGTAGATGGAACTAAGAGCCTTGTTTCTTTTACACACCAGGTGGTAACTTCTACAAAACAGATTGTTGAAGGAACTGTCCAGAGTAGTACCTACAACCAAACTGTTTTGTTGTCCCTATTTTACCACAAGAGTATGGTACCTGCAACTATACACTTTTTTCAGTCCAAGTTTTTTGTACGAGACCTCTCACACGAATTGCCGTCGTATAATTCCAAAACAATGTTGCTTGACAACATATTTTACACATATCTTTCATTCTCGCGGTAGACTTGTTGACGACCTCTGTAGGTCGGTAGTCGTACCTAGGGACATCTGATTTTCGTGAAAATATTTTAGCATCGGTTTGTTTTATTGCCTTACGTGAACACCTGCAGCTCAGCTTCGTGGTCTGTGATTGGATGTTTATATCTCTCAGCGCCCTGGTGCTACACCCGCTTGTCATAGAAGTTTGATTGGTGCAGTCAAGTAAGTGACGCCCCCACGCCAACATGCTGTCTAATGACCTCGAAACAGAGCTTGCAGATGTGCACATAAGGCATTGAAACAAACTGTTGCAATATTCTTTTCGCGAAAATCAAGGGTCCCTGTATAGACCTTTGACTAAAATATTCACATTACGCTTTCTATAACACTGATGCAATAAAAATGTGACTGCGTTACCTCTAACAGATTTGGTACTTTTACGTGATCACTCCTTGGTCTTGCAGTTGCAAAGGAAATTCTTTGTAATACTACGAAGGTCGTAGCCGTCGTTAAACATACAAAGTAGACATATATTTTTCTAGCGTTACAAGGCACAGCCTTGTTTTTGCATTTTACTTTTGTAAAACGTCTTTAGTGTGAATGTTCAGTTTATACAGACGAAATGTATACAAAAGAATATAATTGTTTTAAAATACAGAATTTCTTACCAAACCGTGATTTTCGCTGACTACAAAGTTTTTCTAAGTATTTTTACAAGGATATTTTTTACAACTTTACAAATATGTAATTTTGCAGGAAAAATTCTTGTAGGCATACTTTTACAATGGTTTGTAAAAAAGACTGTTCAAAGGATTTCCTTCCAGAATTTACAAAAAATTGGAGGTCACAGAATATTTGCTTCTTTATTGCAATTAAAAATAAAACATTAATTTAATTTTAAAAAATAGCATATACCTCATTTTGGATAAGGACTAATAATTTTAAAAATATTTCTTCCAATGAAAATACTTGTAAGATTTATAACAAAACCAAAAAAACGGGGCCAAATTGCCAAAACGTGGCCAAAAGTCTCAAAATTAATTTTAGTTTAGAAAAATGTTAGACGTCTTATCACAAAAACAAATGTTCAGTGCAAACTAAATCATCCTGATTTAATGTGTGTGCAATTTTCAGAATTCGCACCTAAAGTTTACACTTGCTCTGACTGTCCACACAAACACTTCATTTGTCGCTGAGAAAGAAGGCTCGTTACGTACTACATACGACTCAATTTACTATTTACACTAGATGTACTTTATCTTTACGCTTTTCTTTTCACATATTTTACTCCAAAACTTTTATCGTACTACATATAATCATATTTGTGCACATATTTCAAACTCAATGTATTTCATAAGCGTTTGTTGAACTGGACAAGACCTACAAATAATCCCTCATGATTTCCCGCGTTCTTTCCTTTCGTAACGTAAAATATACTTCCTTGGCAACATGCTGCTAAAAATTACGTGCTACTTCTTGCTATTTTACGAGATAGCCCAGATCTAGTAGTGAACTACGCGCTGCTGACTGTCTCATATCCGACCCGCGTATGTATTCGTTGCGTGTAGTTGCAGTATAGCCGTTAAAGTGTAGTGTTTTGTTGTCTGGTTTGTGATTATGATGTCATTTACATTAACACAGTGACAGGTGTATAGAAGGTCTGTGGCGTAGACAAGAAAGACGAGGGGGGAGGGGTCAGGTTTAAAAACCCATGCCCCAAAATATCAAGGAGGAAAATATTTTCGCTATTTAAAATCTTGATATTACTGCTACTGGTATATTTAATATTGATCAATAAAACTGATTTAAAAGCATCATTTTCGCTTTAGATGGTTGATAGCGAAATCAATGAAACTGTGAAAAATACCGTTTGTGATATGACGACGATTTTAATAAACAGGCCTTTCCCGTAAGTTATGTCGGAAAGTGATTGAAGCACTATAAAAGCAGCCTATTGTATAACATATATGTTGCTGTCAAGAAGAGGTGGGATACTGTCTGCACGATTGAAACAACTTATTTCAAGAAATATCTCATCTGCCTTGATGCACATGTAACATTGAAACTCCGGACAACACAAACTGCAAGGACGAGTGAGACTAGTACACAGCCTATGTAGTTTATAGTATTTCTTACCTACCATATTCAGGGAAATTTGCATTTCACTGTTTTAAGTTAAAGCGTTACAACGAACTGACTTACGTTCAGCAATTATACAAAAATACGTATTTTCCATTTGTTTAGTATATATGAGATTTAGTTGCCCGTTCAGTCGAAATATTTCAGTTCGATAAGTCAGTTCAATTTATTGTTTAAGGGCGGGGTCCACGCAAAATTTTTATTATTTTAATAATTTGATTATTTGTACGAGATATTGTTTGTTTTGTAGACATACAGTGTGACTATTTTTCACAGTAATGAACATTTTCTAGCTTCTATAATTTTTGTATAGTGACAAGTAAAAGATAAAATTTGCATCAAACCGTTTTATACAAGAAATGGAAACCAATTGACTTACTGAAACGGAACAAAATTCACAATGAAGGAAAGTGTCACGGGCTACAACTAGGCATGTATAAAAACATTGCATTAGGTTTTTTTGCTTTTCTTAAATACAGAATGTTAACAATTGTTTATTTCAAATTGAGCAACTTTTAAAAAATGAAAAAAATATATATATTCAATGCTGTTTTCCATTCATGTTTAGACCTAGCCCGCGACAATGATATTCGGTGGGGGTTATTTCATTTCTCTATGTCAGTTGGTTTTCGTTTCTTGTATAAAACAATTTTATGCAAATTTTGGCTTTGACATGTCATTACAAAAAAAACTATGATAACTTATATATATATATATATATATTATTTTCATTAGACCCTACTGTAAACATAGTCACAATATATGCTTATAAACAAGCAATATCCTGTACAAATATAAAAATTGTTAAAACAATTAAAATTTTGCAGGTGGTCCTCCTTTTTAAACACATAACAGTGAAACGCGAATGTAGAATTTGATAAGCCATTATACAAAACTCTGGTAGGTATTAATATTAATTGCATCGACACAGATACGCAATTTATGTCTAAAAAATATATTGTACAAATTCAGACATACAAATGTATAATGGTCATGGTATACTAGGCCCTAACATGGTAGATAAGAAATATTTTAACTAGGCTGCTTGTAGAGTGCTCCAATCACTTTCCGACATATCTTACGGGAAAGGCGTGTTTATTAAAATCGTCGTCATAGTCCCAAACGGGTTTTTCGAAGTTTCTTTGATTTCGCTATCAACCATCTAAAGCGAAAATGATGCTTTTAAATCAGTTTTATTGACCAATATTGAATATACCAGTAGCAGTAATATCAATATTTTAAATAGTGAAAATATTTTCCTCCTTGATATTTTGGGGCATGGGATTTTAAACCTGATCCCTCCCCCCTCGTTATTCTTGTCTACGCCACAGACCTTCTATACACCTGTCACTGTGTTAATGTAAATGACATCATAATCACAAACCAGACAACAAAACATTACACTTTAACGGCTATACTGCAACTACACGCAACGAATACATACGCGGGTCGGACATGAGACAGTCAACAGCGCGTAGTTCACTACTAGATCTGGGCTATCTCGTAAAATAGCAAGAAGTAGCACGTAATTTCTTAGCAGCATGTAGCCAAGGAAGTATATTTTACGTTACGAAAGGAAAGAACGCGGGATATCGTGAGGGATTATTTGTAGGTCTTGTCCAGTTCAACAAACGCTTATGAAATACATTGAGTTTGAAATATGTGCACAAATATGATTATATGTAGTACGATAAAAGTTTTGGAGTAAAATGGGTGAAAAGAAAAGCGTAAAGATAAAGTACATCACAAATAACCGAACAGATGTTGCAAGGGTGAATATTTCTTAACCAGACTGTACACGTGTGAACTACGCATGACAAGTCCAGTTATGACTGGGGACATGAACTTTACGCGAAAATAATTTTGCCTCAATTTTTTCGGTGTCTTACGTGCACATCTGCAGTTCTGCTTCGTGGTCAGTGATTGGATATTTTAACTCTCACGAGCCTTGGTATTCTACCGAAAAAAATCAGACGTGTGTTGTTGCGGAAACGTTATTGTAATTGGCTCAGTCAAATGAGATACTGCCTTTCGCATAGACACGCTGCCAATAACCATGAAGCACAGCTGCAGATGTAAACAAACTGAGGCAAAATTATTTTCGCGTAAAGTTCATGGCCCCAGTCATAACTGGACTCCTGCGTAGTTCACACGTGTACAGTCTGGTCAAGAAATATTCACCCTTGCAACATCTGATCGCTACGTAAGTTAAAGAGGATCTGGAAGGGTTAAGGTTGTTCACGTGGCAAAAATTCAAAATTCAAGTTTTGCTTGGCATAGTGTTAGTTTTATAGACGCTACTTGTGACTACATTTTCCACTTGTAGTAATTTTTAGCTCTCATAGTTTTTCCATAGCGGCATGTCAAAGTCAGAATTTGCAAGTTACAGGAACATAGGTTTAAAAAAAAAAACCAAGTGACTTACTCGAATGAAATGATTTACACTAAAATAAGATAGAATGGGCACTATGCTAAAAAATTTAGAAACACACAACAAAGTAATTTCGTCATTTTTAAAAATTGCCGTAAATGAGGTAAATTTTCGTAATTTTCGGATTTTTTTTTTAAGTACTAAGGAAATCCGTTGAGTGTTTTTAAATCTTTTAGTATATTGCCCATTATATATCATTTCAGTGTAAATTATTTCATTCGAGTTAGTCACTTGGTTTTTGTTATTACCATGTTCCTGTAACTAGCAAATTCTGATTTTGACATGCCGTCATGGGAAAACTGTGAGAGCTAAAAATTACTACAAGTGGAAAATGTAGTCACAAGTAGCGTCTATAAAATTAACACTATGTCAGCAAATATAAAATTTTGAATTTTTGCCACGTGAACAGCCTTAAGGACGTTGGTCCCGTAAAAAGTCCAAATTTTGTATTTCTGTCTAATACTGTTCAACTTTTACACATCAGATAACATGTCGTTTCCCCAAATAAAAAAAAAATTAGGTCCCGTAGTTTTAGCATAATCACCTTTCAAAGTCACAAAATGGCAGTTGCGGTGTAGCCAAAATAATAAAAAATAATTAACTTGCAGAAACAAGATAATTCATATTGATACTTAATGATGCGAGCTACTTCAAGACACGTTTGTCAACACAAAACTATACATTTTTGTATTTTTTTAGAAATTGATGAAAATGATTACATCTTTGCATAACTTTGACTTTTGGCTACTACTGAAATTTTTAAAACTAACTTTTATCAAACTGACTTTCTGATCCTGTAATTTTGAATTTTATTAGTTAATTACTTTTTTTGATTTTGGCTACATCGCAGTGGCCATTTTGTGACTTTGATTAGTGACTATGTGAAAGCTAGGTGGCCTATTTTCTTTTTATTTGGGGAAACGACGTGTTATATGTAGAGGTATGATTATTTCGCGTATTAATCTCGCAGCAGCTTAGACTTCTCAGTCCTATACGCGCACTGGCCACAGTCGAGTATTCACTGGCTTCTAACCGTACAAGAGGGTACCACGTGTGTTCACAGCAATTTATTTCCTTATTTATTACTGGTTTGTAGCCGTCAAATGTGTACAAAACTACTGTCGTCCGATTGACTACAGAACTTACAGTGAAGTATACACTCTTGACGTTCAAGCTGGTCTAGAATCAATACGCGAAATAATCGTGCCTCTAGTTATATTATGTGCGAAAGTTGAACGGTGTTTGGCCCAAATATAAAAAATAAATAAATTTTACGGGTCCAACGCCCTTATAGGCGATTGAATCATTTGACTTTAATATTTTACTTAACGATTGCTACAATTAATTGCTTCTTCTGTCGTCGTACACAGTGGAGTCGCCAAAGCTAAAGTCAAGCAGGCTTGACTTTTTTACGTATTCGGAATACTAATAACCTTAAGTGAAAGTCAAGATGGTCGTCCGCAAAGACGTAAAGGCATGTTTGTTATTAATGAAAAGTATTTATTTCAAAGTTTATTTATATTATGTAGGCTAGTACTAGGATTTAGTGAAAAATTTAACAGGTGTGTCTTAAATATATTCTAAATACCTTGTAATAGCTTTATTGGCGTATTTCTAAATTATATGTAAGTTAAGTCAACAGATTGTGTTACTCTTTATCTGGAAAATGTTTCAAAATGCAGGATAATGCTTTTAATAATACATTTTATTTTCGGATTATTTAGGTAATATACATTTTATAGTAAACCTATCATAATATATAACACAATATTTACATTTTAAAAAGCTGCCAAAATTACTATCATATGCATACTCAAGGCCCGACAGTTTGTCCACTAGCAGCTACTCGGAACAGCAGACAATGGACGAATACACGAGGCTCGGGTATGTATAGTACAATGGAGTCTAGCCGGCAGGTGATTGAATTCGCGAAATTTTCCTGTCCCTAGTAATGTCAGATTCTAAAGTGTTCAGTTGTGTACAGGCGTTAAGGTGCTTATCTAGGGAGACTGTGTTAGTGTACGTGGGGCGTCGTCAGCCGGCGTATATAACGCAGTATCGTCTCAACTCGCCTGCCACGCAACTGGCGTGCGGAACTTTACTATTGATCATTTTCCTATGGGACTTCAAGCGGTGACCATGCCATTTTATTTGTGGGAACTATCATTTAAAGTCTAACACACGCTTCTATCATGGCGTTTTTCGATTCCGGTCGGTATATTTCTAGATACGGCAGTCTGAAAAGGCCGTTTTTAGCCATTTTGAGGGGCCTACAAATCATATTTCTAATAAGCTATACTAATGTTTAAACTTACAGAAGCGTTTTTTGAAGTGAGCGTTCTTTTCGTAGACATACACGTGTAATGCGCGTTGAGTAGATTCCGAATAAAAGATTGATCGCAACACGCTGCAAAGCGTTTTCAGCGTAGGTAGATAGGAACCTTAACATGGAACAAAGCCTAGGTCCTCTGTGGTCTGGTCTTGAGTGCTCGCTATTGGCTGTGGAGTAGATGGTATGCAGTGGTCTCTTCTCCCCCTCCTACCCTCTCCTCTTCTAGACCCTAACCCCTGTGTAACCCAACTATGACCAGGTTTCACGGATGAAGAGTGCCGGTTGACGTGGGCTTGTGTATGTTGCAGGTAAGCGGAGCTAAAAGGGCGCAGCTGCGCCGGCGTGCAAGGTAAGTGGCTGGCAGAACCCGGGACCTTCACAAGGGGCTGGGCGACACCCCTCCCCCCACCCTAGCAACAAGATGGCCGCCCAGAGACCAGAGGGCCTCCCAGACAAGGGCCTCCCCGCCCCTCGGTATGATTGTTGAGAGGTTCAGGGGGCGGTGTTCTGGTCCGGTTTAGGTCCGCCCACAGGTACCTGCCTCTTCCCCTCCCTCGTACAGAATTACCGCGGTGTGCAACTACTACACCCCTCCCACCAGAGGTTTGGTCCAAAAATCCCGGCGGCCATCTTTCTCAAATCGTGTGTTGCCCTCCCCCCCCC